>CM053505.1:36749177-36760389 GCA_028627145.1 Eidolon dupreanum | reverse complement strand
TTTTTTTTCAAATTTTGTGGCTTTTACAACAATTTATTATCTTACAGTTTTGGAAGTCAGAAGTCCAAAATTAGTATTCTTTGGCTGAATTCAAGGTGTTGGCAGGACTATAATCCCTCTGGCTGCTCTAGGGAAGAATCTATTTCTTGTCTTCTCCAGCTTCTGGTAGCTACTGACACTCTTTATCTTGCAGCCGCATCACTCCAAAGGCCAGCATCTTCAAATGTCTCTCTGATCTGTCTTCACTTCACCTTTTCTCTCTGTGTGTAAATTCTCTCTCAGCCTTTGTCTACTACATGTGATTGCATACAGGGCCCAACTGGATAATCCAGGATAATCTCCCCATTTCAAGATTTTTAATTATATTTGCAATTAAATTTATTTTTAATTTACTTTACCTAATAAAGTAGCATTGTTTACTTTTATTTATTTTACCATGTAAAGTAGAATTCACAAGTTCCAGAAATTATGATGTAGATGTCTTTTGGTAGTGGGGGCGTGATTTCTTCAGCCAGTATAGAATTCATCCTGGCACACACTCAAGAATCCAGTAGGTTTGAATTAAATAAACACTCTCCAGGTCTAAGGTATTGCTTATGAAATCTTGAAGTTGATCAAATGTGTCTTCGAGCTACTGATTCCCCTTTTTTGTTTCACTATTCCCCTCCCTCTAATTTCCCAGCCCTACTTTTGTACATCCCATTCACCTAAGGCAGTTTTGAGACCCCTACTGGGTACATACCTATATATTGATGCACTTCAAGTCTCCAACTCTGGTTCTAACCTCTCTCTGGAGATCCAGATTCATTTAATTAACTGCCGCCTGCACTCAATATTGAACTGTCCAAAACTAAAATACTTTCCCCTTAAATCTGACACCCCCTCCATACACTTCTATCCACAAAATGGCAACACTATCCAAACTTCAGTCTCTGAACTCTGACAGCATGGGCTTGGACTCTGGCTTTACCACTTACTATGTATGAAAACAAGAGCAAGCTATTTTTCTCCATGCTTCATTTTCCTCATCTGAAAATGGAGAAAAGAAAATACTTATAAGACTATTGTATAGATTAAAAGAGATAATTATAGAGCTCTTAGAACCATGCACGACACATTGTAAGCACTTTAAATATTAGCCTATATTGTATTAACATTATCATCTTTCACTATCTCACTCCCTCCTTTACCTCATGCTTCCCATCCTCACAATTACATAATACGTCCAGTAAATTCTACTTATCTTTTCAATCAGTCTTATTGACATCCTCATGGCCACTGCTCTAGTTCAGGCCTTTGTCTTCTCTGGACCATATACTACGTGCCTAGCTGTTCTCCTTGCCTCCATGCCTTACACAACAGAGAAAGAGTTTCATAAACAAGAACCTCATCTTATTAGAATCATAAATTCCTGGACTGTTTTCCTGAAATGTTATTAAATGACTTTTCAAGGGTTTTTACAATTTGACTCAAATCTACCTCATGTCTGTTTACTCCCTGCACCACATTGAAGTTACAGCTAATCTCTGAGTACACAAACCTCTTATGAACCTCTATGTCTTTGTATATTATATTAGAGCTATTTATCTTCTTTCTTCATCTTTTTGGCAAACCACTATTCATTCTTTAATATTCAGGATCTTTTGTCAAATCCAATTCTCCCAAGCAGAGTAAATCTTTCTGGTTCTTTTCTGAACTCCCACATCATACTGTATTTAGAAGAAGGGAGGAAAAGAAACCCTTGTTGAATGACTACCTGGGGCTAGGCCCTAAACTAAATGTTTGACAACATTGAACTTTATCTGAGCCCTGGGCTCCAAAAAAGCAACCACAGTTGAGAAAATGCCCCACCCTTTTGTGCTGAAAAAAAAAAAGAAAGAGGAGGAGGAGGAAGACTAATTGTAAAGAACAACATTGCCAGGCATATTCTGAGATAGGACCTTCTCCATACTTCCTCATGATTCCCATAAGATGACTTGATTCCTCCTTTGTTTACCTGCCTCTTATAAAACCTTAACTTTCCTTTTTTTTCCTTTGAGCATTCTCCATACAGCTATTGCTTGAATAAAATAATCTCCTTAACAGCCCAAAGCATTTTGTCTTTTGCATGGTACTCATAATTATGTGAAGTTGGTTTTGTTCTCTTCAGTTTACAGATGACAAAACAAATGAGCTGCATAGCCTAAGATGGTGCCATTAAGAAAGGAGGGAAATGTGATTCCCTCCCAGATCTGTGACTCTGAAGCCTAGGTTCTTTCTACAACACACAGGGCCTGTGATTTACCTGTTTACTGGTCTGCTTCAGACCATGACAGCTTCAAAAGCAGGAGCATCCAAGGCTCCAATTAAACTTAATTCTTGTTTGATGAATGAATTCCTGAATAAACCACATCAACTCCCACTAAGGCAGTGTTACAGTGTTTTTCAAACTTTCGTTTTAACCCAAGCATCTTTTTGGTAAGTAGGAAAAGCAAATGTGAATGGCTGAAATTCTGAGTCAAAGGAGAATTTACACTTTAAGATGGAGAAATAGTGCTTTATCCAAAGTAATGGGCTCTCTGAAGAATTTCAAGCCTGATAGGGGGCAGGAGGGCTAATGTCCCTTTCAATACCTCTAGGCTTCTAAAGCCCTGAAGTGGCAGAATTTCCTCGAAGAAGTAAATAACCCACTTGAGACTGGAAGCTCTTCATTGATCACTGTGCCACATTTGTCATTCTATCCAACAATACCTCAGAATCAGGTGCTGGGAGATGATAGCAGATGAACACAACTCAGGATAATTGCCTGCTTCTGCTGTAAGATTCTCTTAGAATCATAATATCTTTCCAATGAAGGGGGCCACAGAGATCATTTTAGCCTGTCCCCAGACTAAGTAGGTTGTATCTCAGTAGAATAGGAATCTATACCTTAGGGATTTGTTTAAGACTCTAACATTGTTCACAGTAGGAAGTCACTATTTGTGTTTAGCCTCCATCTTTTGTAATGCATTAGCAATGTAGATTCTTTCTTTCTGACAAAATGGTGGACAGCCTTATAGATTCAGAGTTCCCACTCAACTCTTAATCTACCTGAACAAGTCCTCTGTTCCAATATCCAGATTATGTATTCTTTCCTAACACAGCCAGATAGTCCTCTACTACTAGCATGAAAGGTTAGATTGGAGCAGTGGATGAGAGAGATCAACTCTCTTAGGGATCTATCAGAACTTCTCTAAGGTAGTAGATTTTAAACATTTCTGGATCCATACCCATTGTAAGAAATACATTTTATTTCATGACTCGTTTCACACATACATATGTATAGCTGAAACAAAATTTCTGCAAAATAATACTTACTTTTACTACATGCAATTCAACTCTAGTTTATTCAGTTCTATATTTTGAAAAACGCTGGTCATCATTGTCATGTAAGTGGATCATGGACATACAACACTAGCACCTGAGAACCAAAACATTCTATCTCCATACTTAACCTGGATATTGAGAACTGAAACCACACCTTACTGCCTGTGCTAATGTCATTTCACTCTTCTACTCTCTTCATTACTGTGACTTTACTTTTCCGGGACTCCCTGCTCAGGCAAATGGGTCATTACCAGAGCATCATGAAAAACCCAACAATTAATTCTTCAATGGAAAGCATCAACAGAGATTTTGAAATGCCCTATGAGTCTTTAAATCCCTCACTTCAAAATTCTTGTTTTGCTGTTTCCACCAATCCTGGGCTGTTATATTATGATCCTTACCTAATTCTAATCAAGTCCCTGCATTGAAAGACCTACCTCAAACCAAAGTTCCTATTCTAAAGCTTTAACCTTGCCTCCCCTCCCTCTGTGATACCTCTACTGCAGCTTTGCAGAGGTGATGTTCTCCTTTACCTGGTAAGCAAAAAACTCAGTTTCCTCTTATCAACAGGCTGTGTTGGTGATATTTGAGGATCCACCTTTCCATATGCCAAAGGGTACAGACACAATGCGGAATTTATTGGGGGAAAACTTACAAGCAAGCTGAGAAGTAGCAGAACACACAGTCTCCCGAACTCTCCTCATTCCATGGAAAAGGCCAGTCACAGATATTCTGTATGCACTAAGGCCAAAGTCACAGCAAAGTGAACAGGAGCTCCACCTCCACACTGGGAAAAGGGGCTAAGGCGACACCTAGTTTCTCTAAGTAACAAGAAATGTATCAATGATCTCTTAGATCAGGAACAATGCTAAGGAGTGTGCATGATCAGGGCCAAGGTCTGCATACCAAGGGCCCTAAGAAGATTCTTGCTTGCCAGGAACACTGACATCAACCAAAGGCCTTGTCTTTCTGCAACTGACTCAGTATAGCACAACCAGCTCTCAGCTAAGCTACTGAAAAGGGAAAGGAAATGAGGCTCCAGGGATATCCAGATTTGTCTCTCACCAATCACCCCAAAAGTGATTCCACAAATGAGTATCAGTTGCAATCTTCAGTTCAAAAAACAGTGCTCTAATTTTTGGGGTGATTAATATGTTCATTATATTGATTGTGGCTGTCTATGGCCATGCTACCCTGAACAAGCCTGATCCCATCTGATCTTGGAAGCTAAGCAGGATTGGGTCTGGTTAGTACTTGGATGAGAGACCACCTAGGAAGACAAGGTGCTGTAGGTGTAAATATAAACAAAAAAATAAGGGATTGTAAGCTAACAAGGTCCTTGCAATCTATGAGATCAACTAAGGGTCGCCTTACCTAAAAAACAAAACAAAACAAAACAATATATATTGATTGTGGCCATAGTTTCAAGAGTATACACATATACCAGAACTCATTACATTTTACACTTTAAATACATGCAGTGTATTGTATAAAAATTATACCTTACTTAAGCTGTGAAAAATTAATAAAAGGGATGAATAAGAGTGGAGGATATATACACAACAAGATGGGTTGCATGTTGATAATTGTTAAAACTACTTTTGCCTGTGTTTGGAAACTTAAATAATTTTTAAATAAATTTAACCATACAAATATGAAAAAAAATCAATAAAACAAAGAACCTTTTCTAAGAATCTGAATCATGGCTGCACAGTTATTATGAGAGTAGAGAGTGAAAGTTGATCCAAAGCTCAAGCAAAAATATGTTACTTTATGTAAGTAGCCTTCTGTTACCCTGGTGAAAGAATTTCTAATATCTTAAGAGCAAAGAAGAAATATGGGGACTAAGTGGTATTCATGCATTCAACAATTCATGAAGAAATATTAATTGAACACTCAGTTCTAGGCACTGTTCTAGCTACTGGGGATGCAACAGTGAACAGAACAAAGTCCTGGCCCTCATGTAGCTTACTACATTCTAGTGGAAAGAGACTACCTACAATAAAACAAATGCCAAATGATATAATTTCAGGTAATGATAAGAGTTATATAAAAAAAGAAATAGATACAGGGATAAGAGAGTTACAGAGTTCAGGGAAGATCTCTAAAGATTGGGCTCAATCTAGAGTTAGGAGTGAAACATCGGAAATAGAGACAGGGGAAGGAACAAGAAAAGGGGATTAAATACTAGAAATGAATGTATTTCCTAGATATGGAAGGGAAAGCACTAAAGATAAGGGAGATACTGCTTAAGTGAAATGTGTCAAAGCCCTTGCCCTTACCTTACTAATAGAGGGGGATAAATACAGAGTTTTGGGAGGCTAAGTCTTAAAGAGTTGAGGCTCAGGAGTCTAGTCCTAGCACAATCCTGGGACCCTAAGGAAACACCCAACTTCCTTCTGTTTGGGCCGGTTCTGATAGAGTTGAAGCAATACAGCTGGTTTCTGGGTGATCAACTTTCTGTGTCATTTTTTACTTGTCCAAAGAGCCAGCTGTGCCCTATATTGCTCAGAAATTAACTGAAAGGTCAGAAAGCCAGAGCTTGGGGGCTGGACATCTAGGAACTGAGAATTGTTAAATCCTGGTCAAAGTAAATGACCTACTACACTTGAGGGAGTGTGACCTCAGATGAATCCTCAATACTATTGCTATGCTTACTACCACTCTACTACCTGCCAATTTTATATTGTTTTAATTATATTCTTCCAAACAGGTTTATATTTATAGAATATGTAAATTGATATTAATTATGTAAGTCTGATCATATAAATATTGGGGATAATTTGAATAGTCTTCTTTCATGGGAATCGTCCTTCCCATCATTCCCATAATCTATGTTGCTATGTTATTATATATCTTTCCCTGCACATAACCAAATATTTCATGCATAGATGTATTTTTTTTCTGAAATGGGATCATATTATAAAGACTTTTCTACATGTTACCTTCAACAATATCTCGTTAAAGCCCCTTCAAGTCATCTAGTACAGCTACAGTTATTTCTTTTTCAACCACCCCCCATCATTAGGCATTCACTTTGTTACTAATTTTTTTTTTTGCCATTAAGGGATATGATACAATAATACTCTTGTACGAATTTGCTGGAGAGGCAGTGTTGTAGTACATAACTCACAGGCCTATATCTGGTGGCCACACTAGGAAGGGTAAACAGACTCTTAAATTAAAAAAAAAACTAATTTGTACTGTTTGATACTTCCATGGTTTAAATACTTTCATCATAGCTGATGTCAAGCTACCAATGTGAAAATACTGACTGCAGAGTTGGAAAGAGATGCACACAATTGGCTCCAGCCAGTATAAACCCGTTCCAGAACATCACTGTGAGGACTAAGAAATGTGGAGTTCTTTATGGTTTTTATTTGTTAATTTATTTTCATGGCAAGAAAAAGAACAGCACCCTTACTAGTAGGTGTGCACTGCATATCTCTATATGGTACCATTCACATCTACATAAAGGGAGTTGTGCAAATCACAACTGTTCTCAGTAGCCCTACTTCCTAGTATCTCTAAAATGATACCATTTCACTTCTTTGTAAGGCTTGCTTAAGGATACAAAGCAGAAGTTCTCAAAGTTTAGCATGTAGCAGAATCATCCAGGGTGCTGGTTAAAAGCAATATTACTAGGCTTAACCCTCCGGGACTCTGATGCTATAAGTCTGGAGAGAGGCCTAATATTTTGCATTTCTAACAAGTTCCCAGGTGGTGGTAACATTGTTGATTTAGAGACCACCTTTTGAGAACCGCTGGTATATAGTAAACTAGATGTTTTCTCTGTGAGCAGGATATACATTGCTGGAATACTCAGTTAGACCATCTGCCTTAGGGAATAAAGGCTGACAGTAAAGTGGGGTTCAAACTCAGATGGCTATTGAGTTTGACAGGTAACAGAAGTATGTGTAGGGGCTAGCTGGGGTATAGAAAATGTTACATTTAGGATTAATTCATTTGCTTTGAGATTTAGTTATGTTAAAGAAAAAATTCCATTGAGCAAATTTGAAGATCTAATTGGCTTTATTAAACAATTCATGAATCTGGCAACATCTCATTTCATTAGAAGAGTGCTCCAAGGGGTGGTACCAAATGGAAGGTTTTTATAGGAAGAAGTGTGTGACAGGGTAGCTATTAACAAAATAAAAGAAAGAGTTGTTTTTAGATCAGGACAATATCTTTTGGGGAGAAGGGAACAGCAAGGATTTTATTGTGCAGATTGCCTCTTAGGGAGGTACAGGATATAGAGGGCCCATGTGACAGATTATCTTATTGGTGTTGACCAGAAAATTCCAGAGTGGTTGATTAAGATTTTACATTTCTGGTGAAGGTCAAAACTACAGTTAGGTCAGGTATTAAGTCTAGGTTTGATATCATCAAGTGACACCATTTTGGGCCTATGGATTTCTGTTTAACAGGAACTTTAGAAAGGATAAATTGACCAAGGTCAAGGGCATTGGGGGGAATGGGAGCTAGACAATGAGGCAGGGGGATGGGGTTGAGATGAGAGAAAGTCAACAACTTAGAAGCATAGTGTAAAAGAGATATCAAAAAGGAAGAAGGAGGGCCTATGGCCTCCTTCTTTTCTAATACTCCCCCACCTCCATACCTTAACAGCTGCCTCAGGATCTTCAAATTCCAAGATATGAAGAGAGCCTGCTGAGTGAAAATCAAGGATACAGAAGTGTGAAGAAGTGTATTGGCTTGCACTCAGCACTAATGTAGAAGGGCCTCTTTGGACTACAAGCCTCAGATTCCAGAGAATACAGTGACATGAGCTCTGCACTAGGTGGCAGGACACCTAGTGTTTCTCTCCCTCTTCTGCCTCAAGACAGTGAGCCAGACTCTTCTCTGGACTTCCCTGTCTATAAAATGAGAGCTTTGGGGTAGATGACATCAACAGGTCACTTCTATGAGCTCCACAGTGCAAGATGTGGCCCCTTTTAAGAGCTGGCTTTGAAATCAGGTGCTGGAAACATTCTTGCGGAAGCCAAGAGGCTGAAGGAATGGACTTGCTGCCTCCTCATAACTGACTATCTTTCCATTCTTACTTCCCCAGCTGTTACTTCCCTCCAGGCCTTTCAGGGAGCCCAACCAATGACCAAACCCTTATTGCCATCATACCCTGTGCCGTCTGTGTGTGTGTGTGTATGTGTGTGTGTGTGTGTGTGTGTGGGTGTGTGTGTGTGGGGCATAGGATAGGCTACAGGGTACAAAGCTAAAATTGATTAAGAAGTTAAGAACCTGAATTTTGGAGACTCTATCTTTTCATTTTTAACATAAGCTGTGTCTCATCACGACGGGGATGTGATAAACCCAAATCAAGTGACAAACAAAACATTTCACAAGAGCATTGCAATATTGTAAGAAAAGGACTGGATTCAGAGTAAACCGGTCTGGGTTTGAATCCTATTTGGGCCATTTTCCAGAAATTTGGCTTTGAGCTACTTATCTCTCTCAGCCTCAGAGTCTTTGTTTGTAGCATCTATTGAGCTAATAATATCCACTAGACCAGTGTTTTTCAATCTCAGCACTATTAACATTTTAACCCAAATAATTTGTTGTTGTAATAATTTGTTGTGTATTGTGGGATGCTTAGCAGCATTCCTGGCCCCTACCCACTAGATGCCAGTAGCACTCTTCTCCCCTTAGGTTTTGGCAACAAAAAAAATGCCTCCAGACATTGAAGGTTAGATTACCTCAGTTCAGAAGCACTGCCCTAGAACATAGAGTCATCAGGAAGACTAGACATTAAAAGCACATTGTAATTTGTTGGATTTATGTACTTGTTATAAATGTTTAGGATTTTGATTAGAGAAATACAGAAGTATATTAGTTTGTGTGTCAAACAAATGAGGACATGAAATAGTTGTATTGCACTTTCATTTGGAGAGTTGAGAAGGGAGGATGAAAAACAGAGTTACCAATTGTCTTGTCTGCCAGAACTCAGGGAGTTTCCCATATGAGACTTTCAGTATTAGAACCAGGAAAGTCCTGGGCAAACAGGAATGTCACTCTAGTCAAAATAGGCAACATCAGTATGTACTATATGCTAGGCATTGAGCTAGGCACTTTACACATATTGTTCAATACTTACCACAAGCTTGTGACAAAAGTAACATCCCTATTTCCTTGGACAGACAACTGAAACTTAATGTGGTTGAATTGTCTAGCCACAGGTATTTTGGCAAATCTACTCAAACGGAGCTAGTATAGCCTTCCAAAAACCCAGTGGAGCAATCCAGACTCTCTTCCAACTGACTCTGGGGTCTTCCTCTCCCTCTGTCCTTGACCCTGGAGCAAAGAAGGCCTACCAGCATATAGCCAGTGACTTACTAGTGACAGTGTGGGCACATAATTCTGAACATATTATTCCCAAAGGCTTTAGCGTGAAGTGGGCTGGAGTAGGCCTCCTCAGAGTATACTACTCCGCATTGGCAAAATTATCTTCAGGTTAAGGAGATGGTCATGAGAAAAGGGGGAGTCCTAGGAAGATGCATCTGCAAGATTGTCTTGGCTCTGTTTAGGGACATTACCCTTGAATATGAGGAGGTAGGATAAAAGGCTTGAGTGGGGTAACTTGGGGCAGAAAAAAGACAGCAAATCTACTATGCCATTCTGGAGCTCACTTTTCCTCAGTGCACCATTAATTCCCAGCATTTCTCAACACTCCACCCCAACTCCTACAGGGGAAAAAAATGTTTTGTCCCTGGAAATCTCTGCCTAATAATTTGGCATCACAAGCCCTTTCCAGGCCTTTTGAAAGGAAGCTGTCTTTTTCTGGGATGAGGAATTTCCTTTAGGAGTCTGGGTTTTTCTCTGCTGGTTGCTAGAAAATAAGCTGTCTCTTATGTTCTCCTTCCTGCCTGCATTTTTATATTCTAAATAGCTACCCTCTAGCCTTAGCAATCTGAAAACAAACTTGGCCTTTGCTCCTAGTACCCACAGTGGAATCTGTGTGCTGCTCACTACTTTCCCGTGAGAATCTTTTGATTAAAGACAAAGATTTATTAGTGCTGTTGTTTGCCTAACAGAAACTGCTCACTCTCATCACAGTTTTACATGTTCTTCTCTGAAATCCAAGGCTGCCAGAAAATAATATTCTTTGATGTATCCCTCTTCCATTTCCTGGATGCAACTTCCTGGTGTCCGAACCAGCAATACTTAAGAAGGGCTGGCCTGGTCTCTGGGCTAGCGATGCTATCAGGAGCATAATAACTCAGATCTATCTTTATACTTAAAATTTCTGAGGCAAACTCTCCCAGAAGCACAGACTATTGGAGCTGGAAGGACCTTTAGAAGATCAGCGAGTTTAACTTCCTAATCTTGGAAAAAAGGAGTCAATGATGATCAGAAAAGCCAATGGCTCAATCTGAGATCACTCAGTGAGTTGGGTACTGAGCCTGGCACGAGAATCTACAGCTGCTGAAATTTAAATTATTGTTCAAAAGACTTATTTTCTGAACACCATCCTAGCTCTGGTAGAGATTAAGGGATTTGAATTTCTAGTCAGGAGTTTGACTGCATGATACCTTGAGCTAAAGAGTAGCATGCTGATCCCTTGCTCCTTAGAAAGGTTAGTGTCTTCACTCAAGTGCCCAGCCCCAGCAGGACAGACTTGGAGCAGGGAAGAAGGAAGCCAGATGATCAGAGATTGGTGAAGTGATGGAACCTGGATGTAATTCATTTACTTAGCTTGGCATAATTAAGTTAAATAATTGAGTTTCCACTATTCAGGTTTTCTTTTTTTTTTTTTTTACTTCTGTAAATCTCTGTCAAACTACCACCACTAGCCACCAATATGTGTTAAGATAAAGAGTTTGAGCCATTTCTCTCTTCTTCTTCTTCTTCTTCTTCT
>CM053505.1:36736110-36749077 GCA_028627145.1 Eidolon dupreanum | reverse complement strand
ACACACACACACACACACACACACACACACATATATACACACACACACACACACACACATATATATACACATATACACACACACACACACACACACACACACACACACACATATATATATATATATATATATATATATATATATATATATATATATATATTTACACTGTGTTCACTTCCCATAGTTAGATTTCTTTCTGTCACCACATATGTGGGTTGCAATTTTAGACACGTGTATATGTTATCTGTTGGAAAAATTTTTTCATTGTTTTTATGAAAGAATGAAATAAAGAGCAGGAACATTGAAGACTAACAGATGAGTTAGTTCCAGACGTGGTTTGAACTAACTGTATAAACTTGGGCGAGTTGCTAAATCTTTCTGAGCCTTGATTTCTCTAGCTTCAAAATGGAGTCTATCATACTCACTTCAGTGGATTGTTGGGAGGATTATATGAAATGTTGGTAGAATGCTTAATGCCTCATGCATGCACTGAATGTGTGTTCAGCCAATAGGATCTATTAACATCATTTTTATGGTCCAGATATGCTGCTAAGAGCACTGGGAACTCTAGATATGTTGCAGCCACTACCCTGGGAAGCAGTACACTATTCCCCTAAGCCCTATCCCAGCTCCCTCATCCCTATTCTGTACTCCAAAACTGTAGCCGAGCCCCATGTGATTTTAATGCCCCTAGTATTTTTGACAACTAGAATTAAGTAATTTAATTCTTAATTATAACATAGGTATAGGCTTTAATTAAATGTTTGAATTGCTTTGGTTGTCGCATAGCTTATAGTCAAAGATTAAGAAAGTATATTAATAGTCATGTTTGAAGGATGCCTGTAAAACAAATTCCAGGAGAAATGTCTAAAAGTACCCTTTGCTTGAGATAATAAAAAAAATTATATAGTTAGTTAAGTACAAAACAATGAGAGCTTAAATAAAGTCACAAGATGTCTGATTTCTGCTTTTTGCTTTAAAGATGATGTCACTGACAAACAATTAGATATTTTGTAGATTCATGGTTCTTCAACGCAGCACCCCTTGTTCTCACAATATAATTTTCTGTTTCTTTGTCAAGCAGGAGATAACTTCAGGGTCTCAAGAAGAATTTATTAGTTTGTTTTGCAGAAGGAAAGAATGTTTTCAAGGTGCTACAACCAGCTACTGATGCTCAGGAGTCTGATATGAAAAAAGCATCATCTATGACTAAAGAAACAGACTTCTCTTTCAGTTCCCAGAAACTCTCTCTCCACTCCCCCCTAGCTGCATAGAAACTCCCTACTTTTGCTTTTTGGCAGAGATGAATTTGAGAGATTTTGTTCTACTGTCTTCTCGCTTTAGCCAAATCAAACAAACCTTTATCTTATCTCTAAGCACCAGTTTCAATGTTTTGACTTTACCTGCTTATTGTGATGCAGAACAGGGTAAATTTCCTGAGTGGTGGAAGGAGACCAAGCCCTGTACTGAGAGAAGAGGGTCCTTTCGTGGAGAGTGTAGAAAGAATTCAACACACACTGAAGTTTGAGTCAAAAGGAAAGTTTTTTAGAAAAGGGATAAAACTCCACAGAAAGAATGTAGTCTCCTCATAGAGGCAGAGAAAGAGAGGGACAGTGAGAAGGAGACAGAATAAAGGCACTGAGAGGGACTCCGAGGAACGGAGACAAATAGAGACAGGATAGTGAGAGAGACAGATTAAAGGCACTGAGAGGGACCAGAGTGTTCAGGAAATTCAGTTTATATGTCATTCCTTAGTTCTCATTTCCTTTGATATGGACATACAGTGAGGAAGGAGAAGGGTATATAGCATAAAAAAATAAGAATATGTAGAGCAAAAGGCCTGATGGCAGTTTCTATCCTTTAATCTGTAGGGTCCCCATGGTTTTAGCCATACAGAATGACTTTTGGTTCCTGCTTCCTCTTCCACAGGTGTGGGGAATGAGTTGTTAGCAATCCCAACAGAAATTGTCCTTTGTTCTGAAGGTGTCCTCCTGGCCTGGTTGCAGGGCTGATCACCATATTTCAGTCTCTGAATGTGGCTTGATAAACATTTTTAATTCTCTTGCCTCCTCCCTATAATAATTGGGCAGATGAACCTGAACTTTGAGAGATGATTCTGCAATAAAACCAGTTTTTGAGTATGGCTAGGCTAAAGGAAAGTATAGCAATTAAAAGTACCCCTTGCCCTCTACTGGCTTAACTACTTTACTAATATCGTGAATATGTATCTTAACCTCTGCGTTTTTGCATTGTTTTAGATTTATCTGTTCATGTCATTGTATCTGTCCAGCTAGACTTTAAATGAGGTCAAAAACTGTCTTAATTATTTCTGATCCACCAGGGACCAGCATTAAACCTACAACAGACCACTGCTCAGAGAGTAATTAAGTAAATTAACAAATGAATGAGCCCCAGAATCGAAGGACTGAGCACTCAAGCTCTTTCTAATTGTAGAAGAGTCTGCCTCTTTCCTTAGATCACCATCTGTCTGCCCAAAAAGTCCCAGATGTTTCTGAGAGGTTGGTTCTAAGCTATTTTGAGATGCTTCCCCCCCCCACACCCATCCCATTTGAATTTACTTCCTGTTCCTCTTTGTGTACACATGATTTTCCACCTTTATTCTGGAACTTAACAGTCAGAGTTAAAGTACAGTGTGTTGTATATTTCAGTTCAGTCTCCCCTTAAGAGTGGCACCTCCAGGTGAGTGTGTTTGGCTTTGGAATCTTATGGTTTGGATTGAAACTCTGGCTCTACCACTCATTTATTAGCTGGATGACCTTCAACAAGTGGCTTAACCTCTTGAGTCCAGTATCTATATTTGCAAAATGATATAAAAGATTTGGAAAAATCTTATTTAATTACTGTGACAGCCCTATGGGGGTATAGAGTTGTCACAAGGATTAAATAAGATAATATGTGCAAAGTGCCCAATATAATGTTTGGCGCATAGTAGATATTCAACCAATATTAGCCTGTCATTTTTTTCTGAAGAATAACCACCATATTACAGAAAAAAAAATGTGGAAAAAGAGAAAAGAAGAAAAAAGTATTTGTAGTTCTGCTACCTTCACGTAACAATGTTTGGCCTTTGGGTGTCTTCAGGTGTCTTACTCACTTTTGTAATTCTCATAGTGCCTGGCATATAGTGGGCACTCAGTCAATGTATTCTATTCAATTGACTTAGAAGAAAGAAGTAAATAAATGGCAAGCATATGTAGAGATCTTAGCATTTTACAAAATTCATGTCCACTACACATTTTTTTACACTCACCAACACTCTGAGGCTAGTAGACTGCCATTCCTTCCATTTTATTGAGAAAGAAATTGAGACTCAAAGAAGTACAAGTGATTTCCTTGAGTCCACACAGCCAATAAATAAATGGCAGGACCTGGATTCTGGCTCAGGGTTTTTAACTCTCAAGCCTGGGCATTTGCTACTGTTTATCCCTCACTCCCTCAGCCCAGTCTTCCCTGAGAAAGTCTAAATTGCCATTCCTGCTCCTAGGTGATTAATGTTCCCAAGCAAACTGCCCAACTATGCTCCCTCTTTAATCTTGGCCCTTAGGACTTGGGTTGGGGAATAGAGATGATGGTGGATAGGGGGATCTTGGATCTGCCAATCCATAAAGAGAAGAAGGAGAAAAGCCATGCCCAAAGGGGCCTGGGGCCATTTCCACTAGGAGAGGAGGGAGAGGAATTAACTTTAGAGAATGTTCAGTTGGTCTTAGACCAGTAAACTTTAGGAGAAAGTGAGCTCCCCTTTGAAGCTCTTGTCCAGACAATTGGGAAGGGATTCTGGGCCACCTCAGGTTATCTCTGTCTCTAGTGCCAGGAACAGGCCTATGTTCCTGAGATAACCCTACTTCTACTTTGCCTCTGCCCTTGGCCAACCTTTTCTAGTATTTAAATTCCCACCCTAAGTTGTGGGCCTTTGCAACTGCTCCCAGTTGAGCTAAGCTAAGATTCAAAGGAAGCCACCTCTCCCCCATACATCAGCCCCTGTTTCCATCCCCACACTCTACTGCAGGAAGCTGACCCACATACCTGTGAGGCCCTCTCTGGTCTGTCTTGATCCCTGAGATCTAAGTATGTTTTCACAGATTGATGAAATGTCCCTGCAGATACTCATTGAGAAAATCCAGATGATAGAATTCCAGCAAGAGTTCAGCAACTGTGGATACAGCTCTACCAGAAAGTCCTTAGAGAAGGGTAGCAACAAGGACAGTGGGATAAATGTAGGAATGAGGAAAAAAAACTAAAATGTTTAATCTAACTATATTAAGAGACCATAGTATGCTGACCAGCCTTAAAGCCAACCACGAGGAAACTTACAGAACAAAGGAAGATTTCTGCTGGTATTGCTAACAAGCCATTTTCTCACACTGTAAAGAGAAAACAGAACAACAGAGTCCTTAAGTGGCTGCCATTCCTTCTATTTTGCCATTAATAAAATCGTTCATTCCCTATGGCTAAAATCACGGGGAACCTGTGGATCAAAGCCTGGAAATTGTCAGCAGGGCTTTCACGCTACATATTCTGACCTTTTCACACTACAGACTCATCCCTTCTCATTATATGCCCATATCAAAGGAAAATGAATAAATAAAGTTGTTATTTATTTATTTGTTTGTTTGTTTACTTATTTATTTATTATTTTTAATTCATTTTTATGGTGACATTGCTTAACTAAATTCAATAAGTTTCAGTCGTATACTTTAATAGTAAGGCATATATATATTTACACTGTGTGTTCACCTCCCATAGTTAGATTTCTTTCTGTCACCACATATTTGACCCCCTTTACCCCATCTACTTCCCCGCTCCTCTCCTACCCCTTACCCTCTGGTAACCACTAGCTATAGTCCATTGCCACGAGTCTGTTTGTTTGTCCTGTTCATTTGTTGCTTTTAGTTTTATATCCCACATATAAATGATATCATGTGGTTTTCAACTTTTTCTGTCTGGCTTATTTCGCTTAGCATGATTATCTCAAGGTCCATCCATGTTGTTGCAAATGGTGGTATTTGATCTCTTCTTATGGCTGAGTAATATTCCATTGTATATATGTACCACAGCTAAACAAAGTCTTTAAACTGTAATTCACAGGAACTAAGAATGATATATAAACTGAATTCCCCTACTCCAGCTTTTTTTCTTGTCTAGGCTTTTTGTCTTTGCTTTCTCTTTTCTTTGCTTTTCCCCTTCTCTAATAAATGATCCTTTTGACTAACATTGGCAGGTGTTTGAATTCTTTCTTGTGCTCAGAAAAAAAAACCCTTTCTCTCTCAGTGCAGGGCTTGAGAGATCCCCCACACTTGGGAATTTGCCCTATCCTTCATCGGAATGCATCAGGGGGTGGGGGTTGGAGATGCATGGCCATATTTATTTGCTTCTAGTCTACTGAGTGGGATTTGCCCCCCTGGGCCTTAAATGCCACGTGAGTTTAAAGAAAAGGACTCCCAGAATGTTCAAATTTGGATGGACTTCAGAGGTCTTATTTCACCTGAGACTTGGAGACTTGACCAAGTAAGTTAATGTCAGAACTGGGATTTGAATCCAAGAAAAAATGCCTAGACAGTGCCCAGCACAGAGTTGGAACTCAAATATTCATCCTTTTCTTCTTCCTGACTTTTTGCTTAGAGTTCTTTTTAGGATGACCAACTTGTCCTTGTTTCCCAGGGATTTTCTCAGTTTTAGCATTGAAAGTCTTGAGTGCTGGGAACCTCCCTCATTCCTGGGCAGACCAGAACCATTTGTTATCCTAGATCCCTTACTGCTTTCCTCTCACCACCCTGCTTCCCTTTGGGAACTTCAAGCTTGCAAACAGAGTTGAAATTACTTCTTGAGAAAACAGAATATAATTTTTTTTTCACCTGAGTCTGGCATGTTTCACCAGGATTGCGTCTTTGGATTCATAGATCACTTTATGATTTTTAAAGGTATTTATAGACATTATCTGGTTTGATCCTTCCTCTAGCTGTGGGAAGATGATCATCAGCGTACTTTACAGATAACGTATTGTGGACTTAAAAGAAGATAAAAGAACATATAGTAACCTGACAAGCTCAAGGGGGGCCAGCATAATGGGCCCTACAAAGTCAGAGTCTAAAAGTAACCACGTAGGATGGTCTGAACATAAAAATTTCTATTCAAATGCATATCATGGCAGGTAGTCACATCCTGAGCCTGTAGCTTTCTTCACAAATGTCAATCTTTACCTTAAGTGAGCCTGTCTTTTTTTTTTTTTACATCTAAGATAACGTACCATAGGAATGTCAGAGTAATTCTTTTTTTCCAGAGCCCTCAGGGCACACCCACTGCACCAAAACACAAGACCACAGAATTCCTTGTGGTTGTCTTGTTCCCTTGCATACCATCTCTACAAATGCTGTAAATGTTAATTATTAATTCCCATGTACCAACCAATGTAAAAGAAGTATGTATCCCTCCGTTGTACTTTTTATCGAGTCCCAGAGCTTTCCTCACTTTACTTTCTCCCACTCCCTTAATCTAACACTAATGACCCCACCTTATGTCTCCTTCTTTGATTCAAATGTATAAAATAAGCTGCGAAACTGTCATTCTCTGGAGCATTTTTTTTAACCCGTTGAGATTTTGATTCCTGGCAATTGACCTCAGTTTGGCTCAAATAAACTCATTAAAATTCTCAACAGATTTGGACGTTTCCTACATCGACAGTACCCATGGCTAAGTACTCATGGGTTAGTTTGTTTGCCTAAGGTCACAAGTGTGTCTGTGGTACAGAGGACAGGGGAACAAGCAAGCACAGGGTGGCGGCTTCTGCTGCTGCTGCTGCTGCTGCTTCTGCTGCTGCTGCTGCTGCTTCTTCTTCTTCTTCTTCTTCTTCTTCTTCTTCTTCTTCTTCTTCTTTACTTTTCCCAACCACCAGCTTTATCGAAATATAATAAACAATTAGTTACTCATATGTACATTGTACAATTCAATGAAGTTTTTTTTTTTCAATTATAAGTGGCATATAATAATATACCAGTTTCGGTTGTATAGCATAATGATCAGAGATCCACATAACTCGCAAGGGGATCACCCTACTAAATCTAGTACCCCTCTTCCTTCTTACACATTTATTACAGCATTGTTAACCCTCTTCCTCATGCTACACTCTACATCTCAATGTTTATTCTGCAACTATCCATTTGTACCTCTTAATCCCTTTGCCTTTTTCTTTGGCTGTCACCCCATACCTCCTCCCATCTAGTAGCCCTCAAAATATTCTCTGTATCTATGGGGTTTTGTCTGCTTTTATTGTCACTCTTGTTTATTTTGTTCTTTAGATTCCACATGTACATGAAATCATGCAATATCTGTTTTTCTCTATCTGACCCTCTAGGTCCATCAAGGCAATATCTTCTTCCATCCCCTTCCTTTTAGTCTATGCCTTTTAATCTGAAGTGAGTCTCTTGTAGGCAGTGTATGTAGGGGTCTTGTTTTCTCATCCATTCAGCTTTCCCATCTTTTGGTTTGAGCACTTAGTTCTTTTCCATTTGAGGTACTTATTGATAGGAATGTCATTATTACCATTCTTTACTCATGTTTTTGATACATGTTTTTTCTTCCTAAAGAAGTCCCTCCAATATTTCCTGTAATACTGGCTTGGTGCTGATAAACTAATTCCTTTAGTTTATTTTTGTCTGGGAAGCTCTTTATCTGTCCTTTAACTCTAAATGATTGCTTTACTAGCTAAGGTATTCTTGGTTGTAGATCCTGGCTTTTCATCGTGTCAAGTATTTTGTGCCAAGTCCTTCTATCCTGCGTAGTTTCTTTTGAGAAATCAGCTGCCAGTCTTATGGGTGCTTCCTTGTAGATTACTAACTGCATTTCTCTTGCTGCTTTTAAGATTCTCTCTTTGTATTTAACCTTTGACATTTTAATTGTGATATGTCTTGGTGTGAGCCTTTTTGGGTTTCTCATTCTTGGGACTCTCTGAGCCTCCTGGGGTTTTGTGTCTATTTCCTTTACCAGGTTAGGGAACTTTTCCATCATTATTCCTTTGAATAGCTCTTTAACATCTTGTTTTCCATCAGGTACCCCTATGACACAGATGTTTTCACACTTAATTTTGTCCCACAGGCTTCTTAAATTATTATTATAGTCTTGGCTTCTTTTTTCTTGCCATTCTGAGTTAGTGTCCTTGTATTCACCATCCTCTATCTCGGTGGTTTGATCCTCCTCTTCATCCACTCTGTTTAGTCCCTCTAATATACTCTTCATCTCAGATAATGTGTTTTTCATTTCTGAGTGGTTCTTCTTTATAATTTCCATTCCCATTTTTATGTTTTCTATCTCTTTTTTAAAGTTCTCACTGAGTTCTTCTACTTTTCCCCTAAGTTCATTGCATATCTTTAAAACAGTGTTTTGAACTCTACATGTGTTAATTGTTTGATTCCATTATTCCTGGGTCTCTGTTCCATTCTCTCATATGGTTTCTGCTTCTTTGCCTTCCCATTTTGGCTGCTTTCTGTTTCTGTTTCTATGTACTAAGGAAAGCTCCTAAGTCTCCCAGTCTTATTAGCACGGCATTGTGTAGTAGGTGTCCAGAGGCACAGTCCTGAGACTGGTGTAGCTGCAGGCCAAGTTTAGCCCCAGCCTGTGCCCCTCCAGGGCCACCTGTTAAGATTCAGCAAGTAACTCATAGATGCTGTGATTATAGTTACCTCGAGAAACCATACCAGATACCGAAGACAGCTACCACCAGTGTGTCTTGGTGTTGCTCAGCAGGAGTACCTGACTTGCACAGGACACACTTTAGTGAAGCTGGGAGTTAGGAGAGGTAGTTTCAGGAAATCCTCTGTTATCCAGTTTGATGATGTCTCAGCTATGTCTATACACTGTGAGCGGAAAGGGCTCAATGGAGGAATAATGGATATCACCGGCACTTCTTCCTGGGAGAAAGTCTCTCCTCTGGCCCTCGCTTTGACAACTCAGGCCCCCCGTAAATCTCTGGCATCCCCCAAGCACCTGACCAGTGCTGGTGCTCAGAGGGAGCATGTCTGTTACTGTTAAAATCTGCTCACAGACACGGCCCCTTTAAAAGGCATCTGCAGCTGCCGGCTGCCATAGCCTCTGTCTCCCTCAGCTGCTCAGGACCAGGCAGCCTCATGTTGCAAATTGATTAATTATTTCTCTCCATAGTTGTAGTTTTTCTGTTCATCTAGATCCCAGGTGATTGCTTGCTATTTGCTCTGTGTTTCTGTCTCAACTTTGATTTGGTTGCAAGAGGACTGAAGAAACCTCTATCATCTACGCCACAAACCCAGGGTTTCTGACACTGAGTTCAGTGTGTTTCCCATGATACTTCCCACTGCCCCTAAAAATTGGACTTGTAACTGCACTCACTTGCATCTTTGGGGATTCTCTGAGGTCAGAGGCTAGGGCTGTGCATAAAATGTATACTCAGCAAGAGTGCTGCTTGCCCACATGGTGGTTTTGTGTGTGGTTATAGGCTGAACAATTGAAGAGGGCTGGTATCTTGCTGGTTCTGGGAATTTTTAGAGAGCCTCATCCTGCAAGTCTCCAGGACCCTTGAGATCCCTTTGTATCTGCTGGTAGCCTGCTCCTCCCTCCCCATCCCCACCAGGCTCCTGTTACAGTTCTAGTATCTTTACAGGCTGGGATTGTTCTGAGGGTGTCAGATAATGTCCATCTAGCATAAGAGCACATCAGAAGCCTGATGGAGATGAGTCGCCACTTGACGTGCCAGTGGGAAGTGAGTACTCAGGGACGGAGTTGAGGGACCCCAGCATACTGCACTCTTTCAAACACCTCTGTGCTCTTACTCAATACTCTATTGATGGTTTCTGGGAATGAGAGTTGGTGGAAGAAGGCTGGGAGGCTACAAAGGGCATGGGTTTGGGAGTAAAGAAAACAGAGATTAACCCTAGCTCTCTCCCTCAACTGCTACATGTCTTTGGGTAAGCCACTCCACATTTTGGGGGCTCATTTTTCACCTCTGTACAAAGCAAGGATTGACGGGAACCACACAATCCCCGAAGTCTTTGTCAGCATTAAAATTTTGTTTTCAGAGTTTGGAGAAAAATGGCGGAGAGAGAGAGACATCCCCAGATTTCTTCCTTTGAAACAAAAATAAACTAAACATCTAAAATGCACCAAAAACCACCCAAACTGCACACCACCATGTCTGAGCGTGGGATCTGCACATAAGAGCTAGCACAGTTCAGAACCCCCGGTGTCGAGTGGTGGACTGGGAGAAATAAGAAACCTGCCTGTCACAGCCTCCAGAGCTGCCTGTAGGAGGAGGAGGAGGAGAGAAGGTGCGGCGAGTTCTCTGAACAGCCATGCCTAGGAGAGCTGTGAGCTCCATGCAGCCAGCTGCAGGGCCCAATCATCAGGGCAGAAAGCAGAGAAGTGGGACGGCAGAGAAACAACAGTTAATTTTTACCAGCCACAGTTGCAAAACCAAGGTTGAGCCGCAGCTACCAACCCCCAACCCAGAGAGTCCCTCCCCCTATACCTTCTGACACCAAACACTGGAGAGCCCCAGGGGAATCTGAGCAAACACTACGAAAACTGTCACTAATACTGGCAGGGACTGAGACAGAGTAGCTAGCGTGATTAAACATTTATAAGAAAAAAGGAATTTTTAAGGCTTTATATAAAGTAAGGATCCAAGAGGCTTAGATGCCACCTACTGGAAATCGAAAGAAAAGTGCCTTCTTTGCAACAGGCTAAAGAGAGACCTTTAAATAATAAATCTTTATTCTGGAAAAATAGCAGAATACACTTCCATTAATTCCTAGGTGGAGAAACAGTCCATTAAACACATGAGCAACCAACATGACAAGGCATCTCAGAAAGAAAGAGAAAAATCTCCAGATGGCTGAATAAAAAGTATGTTTCCTATAACTCACTGGTTTCTGGTGGTCCGTGTGTCTATCCAGGGCTGGCTGCTACAACATTTGGAGGTCCCCAGCGAGATCTCAGGGAGTGGCCTGAGATCTAAGACAGGACCAGCCTCCAAAGAGATTGCTGTCCCTGTTACAGATTCAAAGGGGTGGCCAACCTGAGACGTTCCAGGGCCCTTGAATGCCATGACAGGGTCAATACAAATGTCAAGGACACAACCTTCAGGACACACTCTTTGTTCCTGGTCCCGATGGGAATCTAGAATCTCCGAGGCCTTGATGTCTGGATAAAAGGTACCTTTCTGTTTCTGTTGACTGGTCATTGGGGATCCGTGGAGAGACTGGACAGAGTCATATCTCCTGGACAATGGCCAGGCCGTGGGGCACCGCCTCCTGTGCCCTGTTATTGGGTTCTGTCTATTGTCTTTGGTCTTGTCTAGGTTGTAGGTGGCAGACTTCTCTGGCTCCACCTATACCCCAGTAATTGTTCCTGTCTGAGTGCCTGTCTTGTGTTTTCTGCACAAGTGATGGGGGGAAGCTCGAGTTCACAGAAGACACCCTTAGGGTGTCTCCTGCAACATTTCAAAGAAGGGTTTGTAGAGGGAGCTGACTATGGCATAAAGTTTTCTCTAGGCAGACTAAGAACATTGTGTAAAGTTGAGTGGCTGTCTTTTGATGTAAACTGGCCTCCGGAGGGTTCTTTTGACAGGGGTTTAGTGAGGAATGTTTGGAAGATTGTCATGGGAGACCCAAGACATCCTGATCAGTTTCCCTACATTGATCAATGGTTAAACCATGTTCAGAACCCCCCTCCTTGGCTCCGCTGGTGTGCCCTTTCTCTAGGAGCACGAGTCTTAGTTGTGGGCACTCTGAAACATGCAGCAACTGGATCTCCAAGACAGCCCAGTCCCTCAGTCCTCCAATCTCCACTGGAGGACAGTGACCTTCCCCCACCCTATAATCCAGGACAACAGAGGCCAAATAGCACCACCTCACCTTCTCAGACTGCAAGCAGGTAACCCCTATGGGCCTCCTGCTCCCACTCCAGGTGGGGCATCAGCCAATACCACCACCCAAGCCATCCTCCCCTTGCGAGAAGCACCACCCCAGGGACATCACACAAACAGGCCCTTTATGGTTTATGTGCCTTTCTTGACTAGCAACCTGTACAACTGGAAGACACAGAATCCGCCTTTCTCTGAGAACCCCCAGGCATTAATGGTACTCTTAGAAAGTGTCTTTCAGACTCACTACCCAACCTGGGATGATTTCCAACAGCTTTTAATTACCCCTTTGACCTCAGAAGAACATAGACACATTCAGACTGAAGCACAAAAGATAGCTGTGGGAGGGAGGAAATTTGAGGAGCAGGAGAACAGATTGAGGAGGAATTTCCCTCCACCTGCCCAGACTGGGGGACACCATTCTCAGGCAGGGAGAATGGCATTAGATCGGTACCACCTGATTCTAATTCGGGGAATTAGGATGACTGCTCGTCAGCCAACTAACCTTTCTAAGGTAACTGAAGTTATACAGGGAGGGACCTCAGGAATACCCTGGAGTGTTTCTTGAATGAAGCATACTGGGTATACACCCCCATTGATCCTAAGGCCGCTGAGAACCAACAAGCAATTAACATAGCCTTTCCTACTCAGGCAGCCCCTGATATCCAGCGTAAATTACAAAAATTAGAAGGCTTTGCAGGGATGAATCTGTCCCAACTTGTTGAGATCGCCCAGAAGGTGTTCAACAACAGGGAGGCACTGGATGACCCCAAACATATATGGCTAAAATTCAAAGCTACTGTCATCAACCCAACCAATCTGTGGCCAGACCCAGACTCCAAGATCCCCATTCATGACTGCACAGATTTCACTGATGCTGTGTGTTCCTTGCGGCCAGACCTCAAAGACTCCCCTCTGCCTGAGGCTGATGAAGTTCTGTTCACAGAGGGGAGCAGCTTCATGCAGGAAGGAAGGTGGTATGCTGGGGCAACGGTCGTAACTCTAACTGGCACCATCTGGTCACAAGCTCTTCCCCATAGGACTTCTGCTCAAAAGGTAGAA
>CM053505.1:36695057-36735610 GCA_028627145.1 Eidolon dupreanum | reverse complement strand
TTTTTTTTCAAATTTTGTGGCTTTTACAACAATTTATTATCTTACAGTTTTGGAAGTCAGAAGTCCAAAATTAGTATTCTTTGGCTGAATTCAAGGTGTTGGCAGGACTATAATCCCTCTGGCTGCTCTAGGGAAGAATCTATTTCTTGTCTTCTCCAGCTTCTGGTAGCTACTGGCACTCTTTATCTTGCAGCCGCATCACTCCAAAGGCCAGCATCTTCAAATGTCTCTCTGATCTGTCTTCACTTCATCTTTTCTCTCTGTGTGTAAGCTCTCCCTCAGCCTCTGTGTCTCGCACGCTGTATCTGGCATGCTGGTAGTGGAGAGGGATCAACATGGAACAATGGATACCGCTGGCACCTCTGTACTGAGTGAGTCCCGCCTTGGCCCTCACTCCAACAATGTCTCTTTGTAATACCCTGGTGCCCCCTGTGCACAGCCTAATAGGCACTGGTTCTCACAGTGAGCAGGTCTGTCACCATGAAAATCTGCTCACAGATGTGGCCCCTTTAAAAGTAGTGTGTAGCTGCTGCTGCTGCTGCCTCCATCTAACTCAGCTGCTTGGGACCTGGTAGCCCCGTGTCATCGCCCCATCCTACCTTCTGCCATTGCAGGGTGCATTCTTGGATTTCTCTGTAGTTGTATGGATTCATCTAGATCCAAGGCAATTTTTCCTCGCTTCTGTTCCTTGTTTCTGTCACGACTTTGATTTGGTCGCCAGAGGGATAAACAGAACCTCCATCATCTACACCATTCTTTTCTCCTCTCGCTAATCTTTGATCTTGTTTTCTAGACATAAGAACTTTTGTTTCTGTTAAACTTCCTATTGCTTAGAGTAATTTGGTCAACAATAATAAGCAAGGGTTAGAGAAACATAGCTGAGTCGAAGACATCCCATTGTCTCCCCTTGAAACAACAATAATCTGAACATCTAAATCTCAACACAAAACACCCAAAATGCACACCAGCATGTCTAAGCATTGGATCTGCACATAAGAGCTACCACAGGTCAGACCCCCAGATGGAGGGTGGTGGACTGAGAGAAATAAAGAAGCTGCCTCTCGCAGCCACTGGAGCTCCCTATAAGGAGAGGGGGAGGGGAGAAGTTTCCGTCAGTTTCCTAACCAACCCTGCCTGGGAGAGTTGTGAGTTCCATGCAGTGTGAAAGTGTAAAAGTACATTTCAGTAACATCTTCCTTGTTCATATCCGCCCCCCCCTTTTTCTTCGGTCATGACTACTTTGGAAAATATGTTGTTATGGGTTAATGATTGTTATGGGTTAATAATGTCAATTCCTCAGTAAGCTAGTCCCAAGGATGGACAGAGAGTGATATCTTCAGGTGCAAGCTGCCTGGGAGAAAATAGTTTCCAAGGCTCTTAAGAAGAGAAACAAAAACAATGTTGCCGCCATGGTACAGATAACCAAACTGTCCAATTAGATGCTAACAGCCAACCTCTGCTTCTGTAATCTGCTTGCTTCCATAATTAAAGCCCACCAAGGCATAGTTTTAGGCTATATAAGCTGACTACTATAGAGGCTCGGGGCTGATTCTCTAGTGGGGAGAGGCAGTCACCAGCCAGCTAATCAAGGCTCATAATTAATCTTAATTGGCTCCGTGGGTCTTAGATTTGATCACACCACAACAGCAGCAGGGCCCAGTCATTAGGGCAGAAAGCAGAGAAGCAGGAGGGCAGAGAAACAACAGTTGATTTTACTGGCTGCAGTAGCAAAACCAAGGCTGAGCTGCAGCCCCCAACCCCAACCCAGAGGTCCACTACCCCTATACCATCTGAGACCTATCACCACGCAGCCCCAAGGGAATCTGAGAAATGCTACTGAAACTATTGCAAATACTGATGGAACTGAAACTGAGGGTAGCGATCGTGATTAAATATCTACAAGAAAATAAAAAGGCATCGTTAAGGATTTATATAAAGCAGGGATACAAGAGGCTTAGACACCACCTACACAAAACCAAAAGAAAAGCACATTCTTTGCAGCAGGCTAAAAAGAGGCCTTTATATAATAAATCTTTATTCTAAAAACATAGCAGAAAACACTTCCATTAATGACCAGATGGAGAAATAGTCCATTAAACACAATGAATGACGAAGGTGACAAGGAAGCTCAGAAAGAAAGAGAAAATCTCCAGAAAATAAGCTTACAGACATAGAAATATGTGATTTAAATGACAGAGACTTCAGGATGGTGTTTCTGAAAAAAACTCAGTGAGTTGCAAAATGAATTACAGCAACAATTTCAGGAATTGAAAAACTATGAGATGAGCAGAGCAAGGAGACTAAAATCCCCAAAAAGGACATAATAGATTTTCTGGAGATAAAACACACACTGCAAGAGTTGAAAAATGAAATAGCAAGCTTGGGAAACAGAGTCGACCAAATGAATGAAATGATCAGTGATATCGAAGACAGATATCTAGAAATAAAACAGAAGGAAGAAGAGAGAAAATGAAGACAGAAAAATAATGAAAGAGAAATACAAGAACTATCTGATACAATCAGGAGAGGAAACATAAGAATAATGGGCATTATAAAAGGCAAGAAAAAAGAGCAGGGACTAGAAAGCATTTTCAGACAAATAGTGGATGAGAATTTTCCAAATCTAAGGAATGAACTGAAACTTGGAATTCAATAAGTCAACAGAACACCCAATTATGTCAACCCTAAAATGCCTTCACCAAGACACATTGTATTAAAATCATCAAAAATCAATGACAAAGACAGAATTCTCAAGGCAGCCAGGGAGAAGTAAATGGTAACTTATAAAGGAAAACCAATTAGATTATCCTCAGACTTCTCAGTGCAAACCTTGCAAGCTAGAAAGGAATGGAATCAACTATTTAAACTATTAAGTGAAAATATCAGCCTAGAATGATGTATCCAGCGAAGCTCTCTTTTAGATATGAAGGAGAAATTAAGACCTTTCCAGACATACAAAAATTGAGGGAATTCTCTACTACGAGGCTTGCACTATAGGAAATAATGAAAGGGAATGGCGCAACAAAAACAAAATGACCAAAAAAAATACATAATTAGAAGTAAGGTGACTATTAGGTAAATAGAAGCACAGAAATGCAACCCTTAGTAAGAACAGGGCATTATAAGCTTAAACAATAAGAAGACAATTGCTATAGCAAGATAGTAATTAACATTCAGCATACATAGGGACAAATTGAGATAACAATGAATGAAAAGGGGAGGATTCAAAGATCTAAATTCGCAAAGGGGAATGGAGATAAAGCATGAAGAAAAGAAGATGGAATACTGTATATAAATAACTATCCTTTACATATTTGCAATGGTAACCACACATCAAAAATTCATAACTTAGATATATAGCAAAAAACAAGAAGAACCAGAAGGAAAACACACAAAAGCCAACCAAATAAAAAAAAAAAAAAACATAAACACAAAGGCAAGGAAACAATGGAAACACCAAGCCACCAGAAAGCAAAAGATAAAATGGCTGTAAGATCTCATATTTGAATAATCAACTTAAATGAAAATGGACTTAACTCACCAATAAAAAGGCTCAGAGTTGCAGAATAGATCAAAAAACAAAACCCAACCATATGCTGTCACCAGCAGACACATCTCAGCTCCAAAGACAAATATAGACACAAAGTAAAAAGGTAGAAAATGATATTCCAAGCAAATGGCATTCAGAGAAAAGCAGGAGTAGCAGTACTAATATTGCACATGATAGAGTTAAAAAAAAAAGGTAAAGAAAATACTGAAAGACACTTCATTATGATAAAGACAATTATGCACCAAGAAGACATAACACTTCTTAATATCTATGCACCCAATCAGGGAGCCCCAAAATATGTAAAGCAATTACTAACTAACTTAAGGGGAGAAACAGACCAAAACACTGTCATAGTAGTGGACCTAAATACCCCACTGTCAAAAATGGACAGATCATCCAAACAGAACATCAATAAGGAAATAACATTCTTAAATGTCACATTAGCCCAAGTGGACATAATTGACATTTACAGAGCCTTCCATCCCAAAAGTGCTGCTTATACATTCTTCTCTAGTGAACATGAAACATTTTCAAGAATCTACCACATACTGGGACACAGAGATAGCCTCAACAAATATAAGAAGTTTGAAATCATACCAACCATAATCTCTGATTATAATGCTTTGAAACTAGAGATCAACTGCAAGAAGAAATTAGGAAAAACCACAAATACATGGAAATCAAATGATATGCGACTGAAGAATAACTTCCTCAGAGAAGAAATAAAAAGAGAGATCAAGAAATACATAGAAATAAATGATAATGATAGCACAACATATTAAAACTTTTGGTAAGTTACAAAAGTGGTCATTAGAGAAAAGCCTATCTCCAAAACAAGAATGAGCCCAAATAAACAACCTAATACTTCATCTTAAAAAACTAGAAAAGGAAGAACAAATAAAGCCCAAAGTCAGCAGAAGGAAAGAAATAATCAAAATTAGAGCAGAAATAAATGGAATTGAAAATAAAAAAAAATAACAATAGAAAAACTAAATGCAATAAAGAGCTGGTTCTTTGAGAAGGTTAATAAAATTGACAATCCTCTGGCTAGACTCACTGAAGAAAAAAGAGTAAGGACACAAATAAACAAAATCAGGGATGAAAAAAGGAAAATTATGACTGACATCACAGAAATACAAAGGATCATACAAGAATATTATGAAAAATTACATAACACCAAATCTAATAACCTAGAAGAAATGGACCAGTACTTAGAAAAATACAATCTTCCTAGACTAAATCAAGAAGAACTGGAAAATCTAAATAGTTGATCAGCAGTATGGAAATGGAAACAATCATCAAAAAACTACCAAAAAGTAAAAGTCCAGGAACAGATGGCTTCACCAGTGATTCTACCTAACATTCAAAGAAGATTTAATACCTATTCTCCTCAAACTCTTCTAAAAAATGAAAGAGGCAGCAATACTTCCCAACTCATTTTATGAGGCCAATATTATCCTGATACCAAAACCTGGTAAAGATAACTCAAAAAAGAAAACTACAGACCAATATCTCTCATGAACACAGAGGCAAAAATCCTAAATAAGATACTAGTGAACCAAATACAGCAACATATTAAAAAGATTATACGACATGATCAAGTGGGCTTCATCCCAAGGGCACAGGGATGGTTCAACATATGCAAATTGATTAATGTGATACACCACATAGAGAAATTAAAAATAAGAATCTTATGATCATATGAATACATGCACAAAAAACCTTCAACAAGTTGCAGCATCCATTTACGATCAAAACACTTAACAATATTGGTATAGAAGGAAAGTACCTTAACATAATTAAGGCCATCTCTGACAAACCCTCAGCAAAAATTATACTTAATGGTGAAAACCTAAAAGCCTTCCCTCTAAGAACAGGAACAAGTCAAGGCTGTTCACAATGGCCACTGTTATTCAGTATAACATTGGAGTCCCTGGGAAGTGCAATCAGACAAGAGAAAGCTATAAAAGGCATCCAAATAAGAAACAAAGAAGCCAAACTTGCTATATGAGGATGGCATGATTCTCTATATAGAAAACCCTAAAGACTCCACAAGAACACTACTAGAAACAATAAGCAAATACAGGAAAGTTTCTGGATACAAAATCAATGTTCAAAAACCTATAGCATTCCTATACTCTAATAATGAAGTGTCAGAAAAAGAAGTAGAAAAAACAGTTTATTTTGCAACTGCAACAAAAAGAATCAAATACCTAGGAATAAAGTTAATGAAACGTGTGAAGGACCTATATAATGAAAACTACAAAACCCTATTAAAAGAAATTGAAGATACAAAGATAAAAAAATCTGTGTTTATGGATTTGAAGAATCAACATAGTTAAAATGACCATATTACCTAAAGCATTATATAGATTTAATGCAATCCCCATCAAAATCACATCGGCATTTTTTAAAGAAATAGAATAAAAAAATATCAGATTTGTATGAAGGGACAAAAGACCCCGAATTGCTAAAACCATCTTGAAAAACAAAAAGAATAAGGCTGGAAGCATCACTGTGCCAAACTTCAAATTATACTACAAAGTGACAGTAATCAAAATGGCATGGTATCGGCAGGAAAACAAACACATGGATCAGTGGATCAGAATCAAGAGTCCAGCAGTAAACCCATGTTTATATGAACAAATAATTTTTGACAAAAAAAGCCAAAAACATACAGTGGAAAAGGGAAAGCCTCTTCCATAAATGGTGCTGGGAAAACTGGAAAGCCACCTGCAAAAGAATGAAACTAGACTGTTGTCTATCACCACACACCAAAATTAACTCAAAGTGGATTAAAGACATGAATATAAGACCTGAAACAATAAAATGCATAGAAGAAAACATAGGAACTAAACTCAAGGACCTTGGACTTAAAGAGGATTTTATGAATTTTACCTCAAAAGTCAGAGATGTAAAAGCTAAAATAAAGGAATGGAACATCAAACTAAAAAGCTTCTGCTCAGCCAAAGAAATCGCTAACAAGGTAAAAACACAACCATCTGAATGGGAAAATATATTTGCAAGCAATGCCTCTGATAAGGGTCTAATATCTAAAATATGTAAAGAATTCATACAACTCCTTAACATCAAAAAAGCAAATGATCCAGTCAAGAAATGGGCAGAGGACCTGAACAAATACTTCTCCCTAGAGGACATATAAATGGCCAAGAAATATTTGAATAGATGCTCAACATCATCAGCTATTAGGGAAATGCAAATCAAAACCACAATGAGTACCCTCTCACACCTGTTAGAATAGCTATAATCAACAGGATAAGTAATAACAAATGTTGGAGAGGATACAGAGAAAAAGGAACCCTCATACACTGTGAGTGGGACTGCAAATTGGTACAGCCACTATGGAAAACTGTATGGAGGTTCCTCAGAAAGTTAAGAATTGATCTATCATCTGATCCAGCAATCCTTCTACTGGGTATTTACTCCAAAGACTTGAACACGCATATCTGAAAAGATTTGCACACCGATGTTCACAGGAGTGTTATTCACAGTGGCCAGGACATGGAAGCAACTGATGTGTTCTATAATAGATGATTGGCTAAAGAAGCTGTGGTACATATATACAATGGAATATTACTCAGCCATAAGAAGAGATGAAATACTACCATTTGCGACAACATGGACGGACCTCGAGAAAATCATGCCAAGTGAAATAAGGCAGACAGAAAAAGTTGAAAATCACATGATATCAGTTATATGTGAGACATAAACCTAAAAGGAACAAATGAACAGGACAAACAAACAGAGACTCGTAGATATGGTCTATAGATGAGTGACTACCAGAGGATAGGGAGTGTGGGAGGAGAAGGAGGTAGACAGTGTAAAGGAAGTCAAATATAGGGGAAGTGGAAGAGGCACATGGGTAAAGGGAATCGAATATATGGTGGCTAAAGGAAACTGGATTTGGGGTGGTAAACACACAATAGAATATACAGATGTCAAATTAGAATGTACACCTGAAAATTATATAATTGTATTAACCAATGTTACCCCAATAAACTTAATTTAAAGATAAAGAATAACTATATAAGCAGTATTAAAACATTTATATTTTTCTCCCAACCTGGTCCTTGCAGAATTTGGAAACTCTTAATAAGTATTATTATTTAATGAGAATATGGTTGCTAGCATAAATTCAAAAAAAATTTGTTCTCTTTGTAATAGACCAATTTGGAAACTGGCTTCATTACCAAGGTTTTGACTGGGATGTCAAGTTTAAATGAAACATGAATAGACTTGAATGTCCCCAGAAAAATTGACTTTGGAAGCCAATAAAATTCCTTAGGAAAATTGCCTGGTACCTTGCTTGCATTTTTCACAGCCCTCTTTCCAGATAAGGAATAAAGGTTGCTTTCTTGAGACATGGGAAAGGAGGAAACTCAGAACATTTTGGGGGTCTACAAGAACCTGGGAAATTCACTACAATCTGTAGGTATTGTAGGCAAAGTCCAATGATAATTATGCGGCTTGACTTCTTAGCCTGTGAAGCTAAAGTTCATTGTGGAGATTTCTTATGAAATTCCAGTAAAGCAGATTTAAAAGAGCGTATATGCTAAGTTGCTATTCTTGTATTTATACAAATAATTAGGCCAAATTTATTAAAACATAGATTTATACAATAAATTAATCTTAATCTGGCTATCTTTGATTAAAAATGAAGGTGATTGGTTTAATAGAAGTTATAATACATAATTGTGGATATGAGTCTAGTTCTGTTAAGTGTCTTTAAAGTTTTACTTTTCACCTGTAAACTGGACTGCACTATGAATTCTTCTAGTTTTAATAAATATTTGGCTACAACCTTCCAAACTGGCATTCCATTTTTCTCCCATCCTTTGAGTTGGAATTATTGAGAATTAAAAATGTTTTTCCTGAGCCTTGCAATAAAAAACTGCATCTAGATGATATGATATAAACTTCAGAAAAATAGCCACAGTAGCTCATATTTAAAACAATCTCAGTGACTAATGCTGCATAAGCCAAAGAGTTTACCTGAACACCTGATGATATCATCAGACATTCAAACTACAGACCAGAATAATCTATCAAATTATCACTGCTTGCCTTCATTCCAGCAAAAGAAGCTTTGAGGCTTACATCTAGAAATCATCTCAACTGATAGTCTTACATACTCAGAAACTGGTTTATAATTTGTTCTGGTCATTAATTTTTGTTTTCCCTTTGTTTTCATAGATATAACTCTTATTAAATAGCAGATTGCTTGCTTACATAATATAGACCTCACTTTAGAAGTCCATCTGCATCATGAACTCCTGAAATGAGACTCAACCACTTAACTGAAATGACTTATTCTCAAGACTGAATGACTGAATCAGTGAAAAATGGAGAAATCTACCAACTTAGTTTCTAGAATGTGAAACTTTTAATTAAAGTTTCAAAGGTAGGACTGAAGGGAACCAAAAATTTGCTACCCTGAAACTGCTTTTTGGGATATCGACTTTAAACTGTTTATTAAGAAACAAAAGACTCAGATGGAACCTTTGAGCCTTCCCCTTTCCTGCTTAAAAGATTCAGACAGAGAAAAATGCTTTTAAGGAAGGGAGCCTAGGATTAATCATGTTAAGAATTTTCATCCTAGCATTAGTCAGGGAGACTCCAAGGCTGTTAGCTAGATAACCCATGTTCCATTGTTTCTGAGTTGCCTAGCAAGAGTTTGTCTGTTATGTGTGTTCCACCCTTCCTCAACTACCTATAAGTCACCCATTCTCACTTCTGAAATCTAATACCCTGTTCCCCTCCCCTTCCTCCTTTGTCGTAACATATCATATATACCTAGTGTTGCCTCATTGCCTTTGAAATTTTCATGCTTATATGAATTCCCCATTCACATGTATTAAAAACTTGATTAACTCCTGTTAATCTGTCTCTGTTAATTTATCAGCCCAGCTAGAACTTAAAAGATGGGAAGAAAATTATTAATTTTTTAGCCCCCATAATTTTGGGGTACTGGGAGTTAAATTTTCAACATATGAATTTTTGGGAGTCACAATTCAGCCAATATCACTAATTGTGTGTGACCTTGGCCAAGTCATTTACCTCTCTGAATATGGGTTTTTCCCCACGGTAAATGAAGATAATCAGAGATGATATTTAAAATATTTAACACATTGCAGGAATTCTTAATGTAGGGAGGAAGCAAGAGAATTAAAAATGTTAATCAAGCTACATTCACAGACTGCAATATACTGATCAGCACTGCAGCCAGTCCTGGAGAACACCTGCAGAACAAAGGAAGATTTCTACTGGGATTGTTAACAACCCATTCTCCATACCTGTGAAGGGGAAACTAAGACAACAGAATCCTTAAGTGGCTTCCCTACACAAAATAAAATTATTCATTCCCTACGGTTAAAACCATGGGAAGCCTATGGATCAAAGGCTAGAAACTGCTATATACTCTTCCCCTTACCCTTCCTCACTGTTTGTCCATATCAAAGGAAATGGGAACTAAAGAATGATATATAAACTGAATTCCCTGAACACTCAGGGTCCCTCTCACTTTAGGTCTCTGAGAAGAGACCACACTCTGTCTGTGGAGTGTTACCCCTTTTGTACTAAACTTTCCTTTTGACTCTAACTTTGGTTTTTGTATTGAATTCGTTCTACTCTCTCCATCAAAGAACACTCTTCTCTCGGTACAGGGCTTGGTCTTCCCCCCAACTCAGGGAAATTTGCCCTGTACTGCACCATTCTGACCAGCCTCTAGCACTTTGGTGGCCCTAGTGCTACAGCATAGTCCTAGAGGCCCTCTGCTATGCCAGGCATTTACCCTTTGGTTACTAGATTGTGTGGGGAGGTCTGGGGGAGGGGGTGGGGGAACCCCAAGGAAGGGATCAGGGTGAGGGTGGTGGGAGTGAAGGATGATACCAATCAGTACAGAGGCTTTTCAATATTTTAACAACCTGTACAGCTCTACCCATGAATGCCACCCAGATATCAGTCCTGAGTATATAATACCTACCTCCATAATCTAATTCCACACACACACAGGCATGCTGACCTCCTCCCCAAACACTCAACTTGGTTTCTCTAATGAAATCCTACAGGGCTCTGTTGTAGGATCTTAAAAACCCTGTTACCCTAAGGCCAAAGAGATTTTCTCTCTTCTTTAGTATAGCATGGAGTTCACCAAGACAAGGTACCTGGTGGTTGTTTGGGGCATGCTTTCTGAGGACCCTGAGGAAGACATCTGTCTATATGACCTGGAAGGAATGTTTTATGTCTACACCATCAGGGTACAGTAGAAGGATAAGATTCCAGTCTGGGGTTAGCTGTCTCCTCACCAATCCCTCTCCTTGGTGGGTCTCACTCTTCCCTCTGTTATACAGAGTTGGACGGTCCAATGTTCTGTGAAAGCCTTTGCTGGGAAGGTGAAAGGAATTTGAACAATAATTCTTCAGTTGCAAGAGTCATCCCTCTCCTTCATAGGAGACTCTTTTGATCCAGAGATCTGTTCTCTCCTACTTCCCTTCCTTTCTCAGAAGCCAGAAATGAATCATCTTTGGGCAAGTAAGCCAGCACAGGCTGTCTCTTGTCAATTGACTGAGGGCCACAACTCTGTAGTTCCTTATCTCTTAACCCTCGTCTCACCCCATCTCTGACTAGGCAGTGTGATGGAGGGGAAGGGAGGGGAGGGCAGAGACCTTCCCTGGAGTGTGGGCTCCTTCATGGTAATTCAGGCCAAGAGAGGATAATGAGAGGGTTCAGGGCAGGCTGTTGATCCCAACCTAGCTTCAGGGTTTAGCAGAATCTGAGGGGAAGGCGAAGTCAGTTTCCTTGACTCAGCACTCTTGGTGCTGTTTAACAGGGCCCTTTTGGAAAGCTGAGGAGAGAGAGAGAGAGAGAGAGAGAGAGAGAGAGAGAAAGTTGCATCACAGCGGTAGCCAGTTACAGGTGGAGCAGCAGGAGATCACAGAACATTCTAGGAAGTTATTTACAAATATCTCCCAGATTGTAAAGATAGTAGTTAGTAGTTATGAGCAAGACTTGTTGGGATGGGGGTTTGAAGAGGTTGGAGTGACCCAGTCTCATCTCTTTGGAACCATGGAATCTTAGCCAGACTCTCTTGCAAGCTAGTGATACATTTTTGCTGTTCTCCATTGAGTTGCTAGGGCAGCCTGATATTTTGAAAAGAGCACTAGATTTGGAGTCAGAAGTTCTGGGCTATAGCTCTAGCTCTGCTACCGACTTGCCATGTGACATGGGCAAGTTTCTTCCCTTCTTTGACCTCTATAATATGAGAAAGTGAACATCATGGTCTCTGAGGGGTCCTTGTCACTTTAATATTCTGAGTGTTTGAGTCAGTGAGGGTGAGGTGGGGCAGGGAAATAGGCCAGTCTCCACTTTCCAGCCTTCACCCTACACTCTTGCATCTTAGGGTTGAGGCCAGTACGCCTAAGAGATATCATTACTCCCTTCACCTCATCCTCCAAAAAGATGGCTCACTGAGCCCCATTCTCCCTAGACCTCAGCTGCTCCTGTTTCCTCACATACAACGAACATTCCTATCTTTCTCAGGCTTTTGGGGAACACTTCAGTTGGCTCCAGGTGAGGGGCTTTATGACAATCTTGTTTGAAAATCAGGACAGCTTGATCTTCCATAATCACATGGCTGTTAAGTTGCTAGACAGCATCTTTGAAGTACCTAGGGGCCGCCTAAATGAAGTGAGATAGCCTCTTCAGAGACCACTTCACTATAAAGGGCAGAGTCATATAAGGCAAGGAGTTCAGCCTAACTTCTGTGCATTTGTGCCACCATGGGTGAGAGTCCAGAAAAACAAGACTTTCTTGCTTTTTAGAATACATCCATAAAGAATATGAGGCACAATGCTCTGCCTGCAGTCCCTTCTGCTAAATTACACTTGTTGGCCCTGGAAAGAAAATGTCCTGTTTGGGGGTTGAACAAGGTACATTCACCCTTAGACTTTAAACCTGCCTAATGAAAGTGACAAAAACAATAATTGAAACACTTCGGCATTTTTAAAACTTTTGCAGTAGATAAATTTATTTTTAAATTAACTTTTTTAAAAAATTAAAAGCAATATGTTCACATAGTGAAGAATTTAAACAGTGCAGACAGCCAGACTGCCGGGTGCACTTCCCAAGAGGTATCCACTGGTAACAGTTTCTTAGGTGTTCTTTCTAGAAAGTGTTAATTGTTTATATAGAACAACATACTTTTTTTACACAAATGAACTCAAACTAGACACACTGTTCTCTACCTTGCTTTGTTTACTTAACTGTATTTGGATGGTTTTCTATACCTGTACAAACATATTTATGTCATTTTTTTTAATAGAGGCATAGTTGTGTTAGATAGTTAGTCAGGCATGAGCAACAGGAGCAAAGGCCCAGCTCTGTAACCATAGAAACTTCCCTTGAAGACCTCCCTTAAGTACCTCCCAGACAGACCTCCCTTTATGGTTATAAATTACCCCAAATCCTAGAGCACAAAGGCCATAAAAGCTGCTGGCTAAACCCGCTACAAACGCATGTGCAGAAAGTACTGCCCATAACTTCAGCCTCATTATACCATCATTATAATCTCATGACTATGCCTAGAAATTCATAGTGTTCCAGTACTGGGCAGAGAAGGCCCCACAAAATCTGAATGTGAAAATCAGAGGAGATTGTGGATGAGTTAGACAGAGGGTTAAGGGAGTCCCAGGCATTCCTTTTAAACAGCCCACATGTGAACTTATTTGCTGATGGACTCACTTGCTCTGAGTTCCAGCGCTGGGGCAACAGCTCAAAAGGCACCAGGACATAAGAGGAGGAATGGCAAGGGCTGGAAGGGCAGCTTTCTTTCAGACAGAAGTGCTGGCACAAGCCACTGGTCTTTTGTTGAGCTCTTCCCCAATATAGTGTGTGGACACAGGCAGCTGCCATGTCTGAGTCTTCACCAACCTGGCTAATACTGGTTGACCTGCCTTGGTGATTCCCTGAGGCCCTGCCCCCCTCAACTTGTGGACTTACCCAAACCACATCCAGTGGATTATCCATATAAATGGCCAGTCTTGGTTCATGCTTATGGACTTTACTAAAATCTCTCAAAGGTGCACAAAACCCAAACAAGCAGCATCTGAGGTCAGCATGCTCTGTACCTCTTGCTAAGCCACCCTAAGCCCAACTCTAGAGGCAGCCAGCCTTGGTACATGGCCTCTCAAGGTACATCCAAGCCCAGTGTGGGTGATGGCCATCTGTGGATTGCTTAGTGGCTCATGTCAGGTGGTCCTGGACAGGGTACAGGCTGCAGCTGAACTTGGCGAAGCCTATGCCAGGAGCCACTAGCCTATCCACCTGATGGTTGGCTCCAATCTGAGCCAGAGCACCATCTGGGGCCACATCCAAGGATGACACACCCAAAGAGCAGACTGGGAAGACACAAGAGCCCTGTTAAAGTGCATCTTGCTCTGTAGAGTCAGCCCCTGCCTAAGAGTACCTTGACTGTAGTCAACAGCTAGTCCTCAAAATCAATCAGCCAAGGGTCAATCTTTCCCATTGGTGTTCAAATAGCAAACAAGGCTCAACTACAACAGAAGGGGATACACAACCCATACAAGGGATATACCTGGAGCTCCCAGCTCAGGTGACCAGGGAGAGTGGTCCACTGGGCTCCACAGGACACCCACTACATAAGGTCACTCTACTGAGACTGGGAGACCTAGTAGCTCTATTTTTTACATGGAAAAAAAACATGGGGAAGCAGCCAAAATGGGGAGGCAAAGAAACATATCCCAAATAAAAGAACAGAACAAAGCTCCAGAAAATAACTAAGCAAAATGGAGATAAGCAATCTGCCAGATTCAGAATTCAAAGCACTGGTTATAAGAAGGCTCAATGAACTTAGGAGAAGAGTAGATGAACTCACAGAGAACTTTAACAAAGAAATAGAAAACATAAAAATAGAGATAGAAAACAAACAAAAAAAGAACCAGGCAGAAATAATGAATACAATAACTGAAATGAAGAATAACTTAGGAGAAATCCATAGCAGAATAGATGAAACAGAGGGTTGAATCAGGGATTTAGAAGACAAGATAGAAGAAAACACCAAATCAGAACAGCAATAAGAAAAAATAATCCAATAAAATGAAGATAGTTTAAAGGGCCTCTGAGACAACATCAAGTGTGCCATCACTTGCATCATAGGAATATCAGAAGAGAGAGAGCAAGGATTGAAGAACTTTTTCAAGAAATTATGACAGAATACTTCCTTAACCTAGAGAAGAAAGTAAACATACTTCCCCAGGAAGCTCAGAGTCCCAAATAAAATGAACCCAAAGAGGCCCACACCAAGACACATCATAATTAAAATACCAAATGTTAAAGACAAGGAAAGAATCTTTTTTTTGTTTTGATTTTTGTTTGTTTGTTTGTTTTTCCAGCTTTATTGAAACATAACAGAAAATTAGTTGCTTGTATTTACATTGTACAATTCAATCAGTTTTTTTTCAATTATAGTTGGCATACAATAATATACCAGTATCAGTTGTATAGCATAATGATCAGAGATTCATATAACTGCAAAGTGATAATCCCACTAAATCTAGTACCCCTCTTTCCCTTACATATTTATAATAATGTTATTAACCATCTTCTCCATGCTACACTTTACATTTCCATGACTATTCTGAAAATATCCATTTGTACCTCTTAATCCCTTTGCCCTTTTTTCACTGTTGCCCAATTCGCCTCCCATCTAGTAGCCCTCAATATATTCTCTGTATCTATGAATTTATTCCCACTTTTGTTGTCATTGTTGTTTATTTTGTTTTTTAGATTACACATGCACGTGAAATCATGCAATATTTGTCTTTATCTGACCCTCTAGATTCATCAAGGCAATATCTTCTTTCATCCTCTTCCTTTTAGTCTGTGTTTTTAATCTGAAGTGAGTCTCTTGTAGTCAGCATATGTAGGGGTCTTGCTTTTTTATCTATTCAGCCTCCCTATCTTTTGGTTTGAGCACTTAGTTCTTTTCTATTTGAGGTTCTTGTTGATAAGAATGTAGTTATTACCATTCTTTACTCTTATTTTTAATACATGTTTTTTTTTTTTCTTCTTAAAGAAGTTCTTCCAACATTTCTTGTAGTACTGGTTTGGTGTTAATAAATTCCCTTAGTTTATTTTTTGTCTGGGAAGCTCTTTATATGTCCTTTGACTCTAAATGATTGCTTTTCTGGATAAAGTATTCTTGGTTGTAGATCCTGGGCTTTCATTATGTTGACTATTTTGTGCCAAATCCTTCTGTCCTACATAGTTTCTATCGAGAAATCAGCTGCCAGTCTTATGAGTGCTCCCTTGTAGGTAACTAACTGCATTTCTCTTGCTGCTTTTAAGATTCTCTCTTTGTATTTAACCTTTGGCGTTTTAATTATGATGTGTTTTGTTGTGGGCCTTATTGGGTTTATCTTTTTTGGACTCTCTGAGCTTCCTGGTTTTTTTTTGTCTATTTCCTTCACCAGTTTAGAGAACTTTTCTATCATTATTTCTTCAAATTGCTCTTCAATGTCTTGTTTTCCTTCAGGTACCTCTATGACATGGATATTTTTTACATTTAATAGTGCCCCATAGGTTCTTTAAAGTACTATTATAGTCTTAGCTTCTTTTTTCTTGCCATTCTCATTGAATGTCCTTGGCTTCCACATCCTCTACATAGGTCATTTGATCTTCTTCTTTATTCACTCTGTTTATTCCATTTAATATACTTTTCATCTCAGATAATGTGTTTTTTATTTCTGACTGGTTCCCTTTCATAATTTCCATTTTCATTTTTGTAGTTTTTTTTTTATCTCTTTGCTAAGTTCTCACTGAGGTCATCTACTCTTCCCTTAAGTTCATTGAGCACCTTTATAGCCAGTGTTTTGAACTCTGCCTCTGTTAGATTGCATTAGACTCCATTATACCTTGGTCTCTGTTCCATTCTCTCATATGGTTTCTGCTTCTTTGTCTTCCCATTTTGGCTGCCTTTCCGTGTCTGTTTCTGTGTACTAAGCAAAGCTCCCAAGTGTCCAGTCTTATTAGTGTGGCTTTGTGAAGTAGGTGTCCAGTGGCACAGTTCTGAAAGGGGTTCAGATGCAGGCCAATTTTAGCCTCAGCCTGTGCCCCTCAGGGCCAGCTATTAAGATTCAGCAAACAATCCACAGATGCTGTGCTTATAGTTACCTCAAGAGGCCATGCCAGAAACCACAGTCAGCTGCCACCAATGTGACTCTAGGGACTACACAGCAAGAGACACCTGACTCACTGAGGAAAGACTTATACATGGCTTGAGTGGGGCCCAAGTTGGAGTAGGCAGAGTTTCAGGGAATCCTCTGAGCAGAGCAACTTCTGTTATACAGTTTAATGATGTCTCAGCTTTGGTGATGCTATGTCTGCACACTGGGAGAGGGACGCTCAACAGAGAAACAATGGATACCACCAACATTTCTGCCCAGGAGAGAACCTCATCTTTAGCCTTCACTGCAACAACTCAGTGTCCCCCTCTAGGTCCCTGGTACCCTCTGAGTATTTGATCCGGTCCTGGTGCTCAGAGCAAGCATGTCCATTACCACCAAAGTCCACTCACGGGCTCGGCTCCTTTAAGAGACATTTGCAGTTGCTGGCTGCCACTGCTATGGTCTCTGTCCCACTCAGCCACTGGGGACTGGGAAGCCTCACATCCTTGCCCTGTCCTACCTCCTCCCATTACAGGGTAATTTCTTATTTCTCTCACTAGTTGTAGGGCTTGTTCATCTACATTCAAGGTGATTTTTCTTGCTGTTTGCAACTTTGATTTGGTTGCAAGAAGGATGAACAGAGCCTCTATTATCTATGCCATTTTTTTTCTCCAAACAAGGAGAGAATCTTAAAAGCAGCAAGAGAAAAGCAGTTACTACCTACAAGGGAGTTCACATAAGACTATCAGCTGATTTCTCAACAGGAACTTTGCAGGCCAAAGGGATTGCAGGAAATATTCAAAGTGATGAAAAAGAAGGATCTATGACTAACATTACTCTATACAGCAAAACTATCATTTAGAATTGAAGGACAGATAAAGAGCTTCTCAAGTAAGAAAAAGCTAAAGGAGTTCATTACCACCAGGCCAGTATTACAAGAAATGTTGGAAGAACTTTTTTTAAGAAAAAGAAATAAAGTATGTATCAAAAATATGAATAGTAAAATGGCAATAAATAAATACCAATCAACAAGTATTTCAAATGAAAAAAGAATTAAATACTCCAATGAAAAGATAGGGTGGTTAAATGTGCAAGAAAACAAAACCCTTACTTATTCTGCCTACAAAAGACTCACTTCAGATGCAAAGGCACACAGAGACTGACAGTAAACAGATGGAAAAATATCTTTCATGAACTGGAAACAAACAAACAAAAAAGCTGAGATAGCAATACTCATACCAAACAAAAGAGATATAAAATATTTTATTTTATTTTTTAAATTTATTTATTTTTATGGTGACATTGGTTAATAAAATCTGATGTTTCAGCTGTACATTTTAACAGTAAGGCATAAATATATATATTTACATTGTGTATTCACCTCCCATAGTTAGATTTTTTCTGTCACCTCATATTTGACCCCTTCTACCCAATCTACTTCTTCCCCCTCCCCTCTGGTAACCACCAATTTATTGTCCATGTCCATGAGTCTCTGTTTGTTTGTCCTGTTCATTTGTTGCTTTTAGGTTCATATCCCACATACGAGTGCTATCATGTAATTCTGTCTAACTTATTTCGCTTAACATGATTATCTCGAGATCTACCCATTTGTTGCAAATGGTAGTACTTCATCTCTTCTTATGGCTGAGTAATATTCCATTGTATATATGTACCACAGCTTCTTTATCCAATTAAACAAGAGTTTAAAACAAAAGATATAACAAGAGACAAAGAAGGACCCAATAATCCCACTTCTGGGTATTTATCTGAGGAAACCCAAAACATTGCTTTGAAGGGACATGTGACTTCCTATGTTCATTACAGCATTATTTACAATAGTCAAGATATGGAGGCTACCTTTGTGTCCATAATTGGATAAATGGATAAAGAAGAGGAGGTACATATATACAATGGACTATTATTTAGTCATAAAAGAATGAAATCTTGCCATCTGCCACAACATGGATGGACTTAGAGGGTATTGTGCTGAGTAGAGTCAGATGGAAAGACAATGCCATATGATTTCACTTACATGTGGAACAAAGAACAAAATAAATGAACACACAAAACAGAAACAAACTCATTGATACAGAGGACCTTTTGATGGTTGCCAGATGGGAGGGTGTTGGGGGATGTGTAAAAATGGGGAAGGAATTAAGAAGTACAAATGGGTAGTTACAAAATACTTATGCGGATGTAAAATATAGCATGAGGAATATAGTCAATTATATTTTAATAAATATGTATGGTATCAGAAGAATCCTAGATTTATTGGTGTGATTACTTTGTAAGTTGTATAAATGTCTAATCACTATGTTGTACACCTGAACCTAATATACCATTATAATTCAGAGTAATTGAAAAATAACATCTATACATAAGAATAGATCTAAAAAATAAAATAAAACAACAGCAACAACAATTCTTTGCTCTAAAAACTGAACTAAAAAATTGTATTGGTTCCTTGTAATTATCAGGAAAAAAATTTAATTTAGCACAGCATTCAAGGCTCTTTGTAATCAAGCCTCTACCTGTTTTTTCAACATTAGCCCCTTCTTCCTCCTCTTTACTCTCCCTTACATTTTTGCTCTATAGATCTCTTCACTATTCTGGAATCCACCATGCCCTTTCATGTCTCTGTTCCTGCTTTTGCACATGGCATTTTCTCCACTTGGTCTTCCCTTCATCCCCTTTGCTTAGAAAGCTACTCATGATTCAAGTTCCAGTTCAAATGTTCCCATATCTCTAAGACCTGGTCTGCTTCCCCTCTCTTGAACTCCACTACCACTCTGTGCATCACTCTATCACAGCACATGTTTATTTATGTATGTTTCTTACATTATATATTATTTTAAACACTACCACATTCCAAAAAAGTTTATGTGATAATGATATAGAGGGTGCTATGCTTATTTGCTAATGTGTTATAGCATTTTTATGGTCTTAGTCCCCACTGTGGTCCTGATGTTAGACACAGTGTCTGGCTCAGAGTAGGAGCACTGGGAAAGCTTGTGGAATGGGTGAATGAGAAAATGAACTAATGTCTTACAGCCTGTGTGTGTTCCTGGGTGCTCACTGGACCTGGTTTAATGTCACTGGAGTGTGCTGCCAGTCCCAAGGGTGACTACAGGCAGAACTGGGAAAGGCAGTGGTGCCAACTTCGGGGACTTCTCCAAGGTCCTCTGGCTACTTCTGGAGTAACTAGAGAAGACACCATACCTGAAGGAGACCTAGGAGGCCAACAGTCCCTAACTGGAGGCTCTGGCTGTAAGTTGCTACCACTGCTCCCTTCCACAAGCTAATGAGGGGCTTGGACAAAAAGGATTAACTCCTGGGAAATAAAAGTTGATGGAGAAGAAAGATATTTAAGCTCTGACAGAAGCCAGAGAGTCTTTGGGTGGAAAGAAGATCCTGCATCTGAGCCAACTAGATAAACTTTCCCTTATCTGAATCCTGAGCTCTTCATGGATGTCATTTCCCCACTCTGCACAAGAGCTTGGAGAGCTATGGCAAGGTAGGCAACAACTACTCTTCCTAGGTACATAAAGGGCCAGAGAGATTATGTGTCTTGCCCCAAATCACTCAGCCTATAGAGATACTACATAACTTTCTGCTTCCCAGCCCAGAAAGCCCTCATCCCACCTGGTCAGGAGGACTGTCTTATCTTTTTGATCATCTATCTCTTTGAAGACTATGAACACCATGTTTGAGATGCTTTTTGTTCCAGGATGTAAAGAAGCCATGAAAGCTGTGTATTCCCACTGAATCTTTATTCTGAATACCTAGATCCATTCTATCTTTGAGCTCAACATGCTAGATAGCTCCCTCCCTCTGAAGAACTTCATTTATTTCCCAGAATTGTTTATCTGGCATGTCAGGTAAGATGAGAGATTTAGTGGCCAACTGGCTTGTCACTGGACACCACAGGAAGAATAAGGGATACAGGGAGGGAGATATCTCCTGTAAGTCAGGGTTAAGCCCCAGAGAGGAAAAGTGGCTTGCTCAGATCACTGAGAAACTTGGAAGAATCTGAAGTAGAATTCAATTCCTCTGACTCTAAGACTAATTCTCTTTCCCTGTTCCCAGGGCCCTCTATTCAGAGGAGACTTGCACCACACACTTATACACTTCCATACTGTACTACATTATTTTTCGAATCTAAGGTGAGGTCCATTTTTCCTAGGTTAAAATTAAAACAACAACAATAACAATGACAACGACAACAACAACAACAACAACAACAACCACAACAACAACAAGGCAAGAACAGAGGGCTGAATGAAGGAAACTGCCAAGGGGGGCAGTGGGACCAAAAACCTCAGGGACTGAGTTTTTAAGCTTTTTTGAAGCTCTCTGGTGTCCAAGCTGTTGGCTTGGAGTTGAGCTACCTGTGTAAAGGCATCACTGACAGGAGCGTGTTGGTACCAGTAATGAGCCTACATGACTTAAAAAAAATTTTTCAGACTCTGGAGAAGGTGAGCGCAGAGGGCCCAAATGCGTAGTGGGGAGAAAAGCAGAGAGAGGAAGGGAAGATTGCTTTGGTACCGCTATCCCAAAACCCTCTTGGCATAGGCCATCTTCTAGGAATGGGAAGGGTGAGACAGGCAGATTTCTTATCACTCTCCTCCCCTTTTGGGGAGGCACTAGAGTGGCTCGTGATAGGCAGTATGGCCTTTGCATTAAGACCTGGGGAATCTTAGACAGGTCTTTCTCTGGGCACTTAGGTGAGATGTATAACACTGTTTTGAAAGAACCCTGGTCTAGAATTCAGCCATGCTGGATTCTTATCCTAGATCTGTCCTTAACATGTAGTGTTACCTTGAGCGAATATTTTCACCTCCCTAGAACTTACTTTCCCCATCTGTAAAGGGTTTGCACTAGATGCCTAGTACTTTGCTTCAAGAGTCAGGACACCTAGATTCTGGTTCCAGTTCAACCAACAACTTGTAGAACAACCTCAGGAAATTCTAAACCTATCTTTCAACCTCAGTTTTCCCATATGTAAATGGAGAGGGATGCATTTAGACTCAGGGATCTATGAGAGGCCTTCCTGATTAATGTGTCTGTGCTTAGTGACCTAGAGTTATCCCTTTTGGCCTAGCTGCCAGCCCTCCTGAATGTACTCTTCGAGACCAATGAGAAGGTGATTTGGATCAAATGGCCTATCAGACATACTCTACCAGTTGGAGGAGTATGGCATGGTACCAGGTACTTGACATCTCTCTCTGTATAAGGTACTTCTTTGATGTGGAAGATGTGTGGGAAAGGAAACTGCATGTGTACTTAGGGATGCAAGGAGCACTATGAGTATATTCTGTGGAGATTGTAGGTGGGGGAATCAGCACCTGCCCAAAGGCTCAGGTATGCAGAGTATGGGCACAGGGAAGAAAAAGGAAACTAGTACTCTGCCTCTGAGACTCAGGTCCCTGTGCAGTTGAGGGCAGCTTTATCTGATCCCTCCACTACCACCTTCCCACCAAGGCAGAATCAAGTTAGCTCCCAGAGACTTCCCCAGCCCTATAGTGCAGGGGTTGTCAAAAATTTTCTGAAGAAAGATCAGATAGTAAATATTTTAGTCTTTGTGGGCTATATGGTCTCTACTGCAACTGCTCAACTCTGCTTTGTTCCCTGTGGTAACCTGGGGCCTCTTTCTCCAAGCAGGAGAGGCTGGTGAAGGATGGAGAAAGGTCTTGGAAAGAGCTCACCCCTCCTTCTGAGGTTTGGCCTGTTAGATAAATTCCTCAGTAAAAACTTAAGTCATCTAAGGCCCACCTAACTATCTCATCATTCCTCACCTTTAAGACCCAAAGGCCTCCTGTCTCATCCTATCCCTTTTCCTCTCTCCCCTTCTCACTTTTCCTGCTTATGGTTTGGCCTCCCTTACTGCTTCTTCTCAGAAAATGGGGGAGGAGGTCAATAAATGTCTAGGAAGAGAGAGGTTAATGGAGGAGTCTCATAACCTGGGGTCAGAGCGGCTGTCCAATTCTCTCATTTTGGTCCCAATTCCTTCTTCTACAGAACACCAAACTCACCTTCTTCCACTGTGCCAACTTCCTTTAGTGGTGAGAGATCCAGAAACTCTTTCACCAGATGGTCTGGGATGTGGGTCTGTGGGCTCTGCTAAATGTCTGAAAGTACTTTGTAAGGGTGAATTTAATGGTTAAGATTGGACATGGCTTTGTGTAGGAGCTTAGGCTTTGAATTCTCTTATACCTCTCTGGCTCCCTGGGGCCTATACCAGGGAACCATGGCATGACAGCTGACACCCTGGCTTGGCTCAAAGATAGCTGAGCTTTACCCTTGGGTCCAACCTTATCTTGTCTACTTTCTATAGATGAAGAACGTGTCCTGTGAAGTGAATGTCTTCCTCTCCCAGGCCATCAACTATATCCATTGAAAACAGCTGAATTTACAGAGCTACAGCCCTGTATGTCAATACACAGGCCTGAGGGCTTCCTACTTGACTCCATCTCTACCTTTCAGACCGTTACACACACATCCCTCCTCTCCTGTTCTTTGGGTTGGGTCCAAGTTTTGATGGTCTTATATTCCTCAGCCTCTATGCTAGGAGTGAAAACTTAGAGACTAGAACACTGGCTTGGGAGTTTGGCAAATTTAGGTATGGCCCTTTTTAATTCTGCCACCTTAGACAAATCTCTTTGCTGCTCTGGCTTCAGTTTCCTCTAGCTATAAATTTTATTTATTATATTACTTATTATTATATTACATATAATGTATTATTATACTGTTTATTATTATATTGTAACTCACCTTGCCTTCTTCCCAGGCAGTTATAAGAGGATCTTTGAAGGTTGCATATAGGCATATCTGCATGCAAAATAAACTAGATGACATATAGGCCTAATTTCCTGGAGAAATCAGAGTGTGGAAATCAGAGCCCTGAACAATATATCGTATGGTAGATATACTTGCAGAATAATATGAAAATAACTGCTCTGGTCTTTAGCTGACAGCACAGCTAATTTTTGAAATATTCTATACCAATAGTCCCCAACTTTTTGGTCACCAGAGAAGGGTGCTCCTATTAGAATCTAATGCATGGTGATCTGGGATGGAGCTGAGGCAGTGATGTTAGTGCTGGGGAGTGGCTGCAAATATAAATGAAGCTTGGCTTGCTTTCCTGTTGCTGCTCATCTCCTGCTGTGTGCCCTGGTTCCTAATAGGCCACTGACCTATACCAGTCTGAGGCCTGGGGGTTAGGGACCCCTGTTCTATACAGCTCTGATCACAGCACATTGCCTCTTTAGGAAAATCCCTAATTCCAGCCCTAAACCCCTTCTCAAATTATTACTGCATTCTTTTGGGATTTTGAGCTTGGCTCTGGTTGCTCAAGCAACATCTGGGAACCTCTCTCCGGCTTGGAGGAAAATTACTAGCCAAGATCTTCCCCAAACTCTTCCTGCCCTGCTTTGTTTTTGTTTGTGTGTGTATGTGTGTGTGTGTGTGTGTGTGTGTGTGTGTGTGTGTGCGTGTGTGTGTGTGTGTGTGTTTCTTATTTTCAGAACATACTATCAACTTGCTTTCATATGCTTTTTCCAGGGTTCTGGATAAAAATATTGTGACCCTCCTGTTTGGAGTTAAGGTCTGAGCAACAGGTGATCTAGATTGCTGTGTAGGGACAAGAGGGCTTGCTTTTTCAGGGCTTCCTTGAAAAATCAGGGCTTCATACCCTAAAGCTCTTTACTCCAACATCTTTTGATGTGGCTAGAGGGACACAGAAGCAGTCCTTTTTCCCCAATCTATCTCCCGCTAGCCTACCAGAGAACCTGAAAATCTAACCTCAGAAGTGTTCTTTGTGTTAAGGATTCATGGTTATAGAATGCATCCAGTAGCCTTTTTCTCCTTTCTTTCCCCAAGTCAGGAAAATATAGCTCTGGCTAACCTGCTGGTGTACCTTCCCTTTAGGTTTCTTCACTTCCAAAGTGGTGGAGAGGAAAGAGGGGTGGTGGCCTAGATGGGCCCTGAGATCCCTCTTCTATCTGTAAAAGTCTACCTCACTAATTCATACTTTAGGAGGGCTATATTCATTAGGTGCCCTCTTGGTAGAGGGTTTTCATGGAAATTGGAAGAGTATTCACATCTTGGAAGGATTTATCCATCTAGTTGTTGAGGTGCCATCCTCTGATTAGACTAGATAGTAGTTCCACAAAGGGTGGGGGTACCTTGCTGCGGGTTCAGCCCATTGCTTTTCTTTTAGCTTCCTCTGCACAACCTACTTTTTAAAAATCTGTTTTCCCCTTAACTTATTTTGTCTCTTTACTGTTACTCACTCCTCTTCTTCTCTAACAGCCCTCCTCACCATTCTTTCATCGTTTGACTTCCTGCCTATCACTTCCTGGCCCCAAACATCCAAAATGAGTATTCACAAATGCATTAAATTACATCAGCAGTACAAAAGATGATTCTCTAACTCTTGGGGGGGGGACCAAGAAAAGTGGAGAGGATGTAGATATTGTAGAGCAATTCACTGTTTCTAGGGCCTCCAGAACTCAGTGGAGGTCCCAGTGAGACTCTAGGGATCAAGTTGCCAACCCTTTGAGAAAGACTCCTCTTTTTATTTTCCCTTCCCTTCCATTTTCTTCCTTTAATTTCTTTGTCCTTGCTTATTAGAAAAATTCTTTGCTTTATTTAAAAAAAATCAACAAAGACCCCTGTTACCAGATGATACCTTTCAAGAAGGGATAGTATAAAGAACTAGAGAACTGTGTTTCTCAGCATGGAAATGGCTCTCCTTTCGCCAAGTCAAGTCAAGAGAGAAAAAGGAAAACAATTTCCATTCCTACTGCTTACTTGGATCTCCTTAGAGAAATATGGTTACTGCCAAAACCAGTGAGTGGCTGATGAGTGGGTGAGCAGGATAAGGCAAAGCCCATGCTAGCAGAGGGGAAGCAGTGGATAGAGAGCTGGACCCTGGATTAGGAGTTCAGAGTCCTTCATCAGCCCATGGGAGAGAAGTAAGGAAGTAAGAAGGGAGAGAGGAAGAAAGAGATAGATAGATAGATAGATAGATAGATAGATAGATAGATATAGATAATAGAGAAAAATAGAGAAAGTAGCTTCAAGCTATTTCCCACAGGCTTCTGTTCTTGCATGGAGGTGGAGTCCAAGCCTGGCAAGGGTAGGATGGGCAGAGAGAATAGCTGTTGTCATTGGTAGGTTTAGAAGTGCCTCTGTCTTCTGTGCTCTGAGCATCTAGGTGAAGTGAGAATACCAGAAGAACATTTCAGATCCAGGCATAGTGTCTCCATAAATAAAAAGTAAGGGGTGGGAAAGCAAAAACTTCAGTCAGAGAAACTGTATTTGGTCAGCTTCATGCCAAGAAGCTCTACTGGCTGATTGTTTACCACTGAATCAATTAGGGGCATCAAGCTTATCAAAATGGACCAAAGGGTCTGCTTAGTTTAAATGTCATGTAGATAATAATCTCCCCAGGCCCTCGTTTTCCCCTTAATAATAGTTCTATATATGCTGATTATTACGTATATAATAACAATGCTGATAAAATTATTTATAGGGCTAGCTTCTCTGGTTCTTTGTCCTCACCCCCAACTCCAAAACTAGCTCATAGCTAGAAGGGCGCTAGATTTCTCTTTTACTTCAGTCTTTGACATTCTGGCCAAGGATGAGAAGATGATTATTGGCAATGTGACAGCTGCTACCTAGATGGTCTTTACAAAGTAGCACAACTGTTATAGCACCCCAGATTGGAATCAGACCCCATGCTGTAACCTCTGGCCAGCACCCAAATTCTTAATCCCAGGCTGGCTGGATATTCTTCAAATCTCCTTGGTTCCATAGAGTTGGCTGGACTTCCTCTTTCTCTGCCATCCTAGCCTTACACATAGCTTCCATCCTCATCCTGCCTGAGATGTTTTTCTAGAATAAAGGTTTATTTTCAGTACTTCATGGTTTGTTATTTCTTCCCTTTGCTCAGGTAGGTTTGCCCTCCCCCCTCCCCCACCCCTTGAATCTTGATTTTGCTGCAATGTTAGAGAATGTCTGATGAAAACCAGCTAAAACCATGTAAGATCTCCCATCTTGGGAAACAGTAAGCATCCCAATATTAGATGCCAGCTCTTCTCTAAATTGAGCCTAAACCCTGGGTTTCTAGTTCAGACCCCATTCCTAATAAGTTGTGGGCATTGAACAAAACCTGTCTCAGATCATAGTGATCTCCAAGTAGCTGGATATGTTTAAGTACTGCTGCTACTCAGTAACTGCCATGGGTATCATGGAGTGGAAGGAACTGGGAATTAAGCATGAAAATGTGGTTTTGATCAGAGTGATCTCAGATCTCTACAATACTGAGATTCTGAGTCAATTAGCTTCATCTCTGAATTTCAATTTCCTCATCTGTAAAGTGGAAATAACTTCCCTTGTCCTGCCAACCTCATAGAGCTATGGGGTGCTAATTAGATGGCCATCTGTGTGGTAACCTGTCATGAACAGATTGTTCCTGTGTTCTAATTGAGTGTTAGGCATTGAAAGGTAGTTAAGGCATATGGAATATTCCATATATTTAAAGGGCTTAGAGAATGAGTACTAGAACATTCCAGCTCCAGAATTAGCACCCTTCTTGGATTCAAGGACAACTCCAAGGGACAATGGCATCATAAACTCTGGGCCTAAAGAGGACGGTAGATGGAAGAGGAAATTGTGTCAGAGACCTTGGATTGGGATAGGGTATCTTGCTCTGTTCCTAGGAGTTCCAAGCCAACCAGGAAATCAGTTTCTACATCATTTAATTTAAACATCATTTGGCTGCATAACTTCTACCCCAACCCACAAAATAAGCTTCAGCTCCAAATCTGAGCCTCTGTCACCTTTTAGTGTTCTCCATTTTTCATACCATTATCATCCTTTCCTCCCTTCACCCAGCTTTCTAAGCATCCCTTTTTCTCCCCAGATTGCCAGCAACCAGATTATTCAGGGCCTCATCCTTTGGACAGATTCCTAGAACTCAAAACACAGATGGAAGAGGAATGAAGAAAGATTCATTTATCCCAGGACTCCTGCCTAATGTGTCTTTGGGCCTCTACCTGATTTATAGTCATCTGCTCCCAATTTTATTCCAGAACCAGGCTAGGGCCAGGAATTATTTTCCTGACAGCCCAACTCTTTCTTACCTTTTCCTTCTACCCAGGCATCCAGCCATAGGCCAGCTGGGGGTCAAGGATGATGGCTCATTGAGGGGAGGTGGACCTAGCAGGTGGCCCTGGCCTAGATGCAATCCTAGGGAGTTATTTGTTTCCTAAACTTCCAATAATCTTTATTTCCAGATGAGGCATACTGTCAGTTCTTAGCAGATGACACAAAACCTGCCCCCCTTCTTCTGCCTGAAAATAAACCTCCTTTTCCTCTGACCTACAACATAGAATATTCCTGCTAGAAGCTTGACCAAGAAACCTTTGGGAGATCAACTAAGGTGCAATTCTGCGTCCAAAGAGGAAAAAGGTCCAACTTTTTAACTTTCAAACTAGCTTATTAAAACCTCTGTTGAAACAATCTGCAGGCTTGTACTCTGGCTCTTTAAATATGCATATTCTGGATAGAGAAGCCTGTGTCAGGATGTAAAGCCAGTTCTTAGCAGGCCAGTTGTGGCAAAGAAACATTTTTTAAATAGCCAACCTAGCAGCACAGGCCCAGGGAACAGCTTTCAAAACTGATTCAGAGAAGGAAGGTCTGAATCCTCTCTTCCAAGTCCTTTCAGGAAGCCTGACTCTCTGGCTCCCAAGCTGCCTGTTGTCTCTACTCCCCCATAAGATGTGGGTAACATGATTGGGTCCTGTCTCTTGCCTCCAGAAGGTATGGCTATGTGGATATCCTGTGGATTATTTCTGGAAGGTGGCCTCCCTGTCCCCTTCATCCTTCAGAGGAGAAAGTGAGAGCAGGGTGTGGCTGGGAATTCCACTTTCTAGGAACAAGGCCATTTAGTGAAGCTAAGCCTCTTATCCACTGTGTGGCACTATTTACTCACTTTTCTGTGCAAGGCTAACAGGTGGTGGATGTGTTGCAAAGCAAACTGAAGGTAAAAAAAATCTGAACTTAAATTTTTCCGGGGATTTACTTCTGATGTGGTTACAAATATGATGAAGGTACTTGGGCAAATCCCTTGCCCTCTATGAGTCTCAGTTCCTCATTTTGTGACCTGGGAAGCATATGGGTGTCCCCAAAGTCTCTTCCAGCTTCATTAATTTGCAAGTGTATGAGAATACTCCAACAGTCATTTGAGTGATACAATTTTGGGCCTTTGGGTCACACAGAGAATGAATATTTAAAAAAAGCACAAGGACCAAGTTTTGTGTGTGAAGTCGTGGGTGAGGAAGACATAAATTATGAAAGTAGGGGGACTTTTTAACACATGTACAAAGATTTATCCTGAGCTTTCCACTGTAACAGGGAAAAGATGAAGGAACCATTCATTTTCTGAATAAACAATGACTGACCACAAACGTGGTGCCGGGTACTGTGTGATAGAGGTAAGGCTGTGGTGATAGATGGGAATGAAGTGAATGGTGGATGGGACACCAAGGTGTCTACACCCCAAAGGTATTTACAGGCCAGTGGAGAATTGATGAGTAAACAAACAACCAGCACACAATGGAAAATGGAGTCCATGCTAAATAGAACTACAAATTGCTGGGGAGAGATGAAGAGGGAAGGGGGATAAATTCTGACAGGATGGTAAGGATGGTCTCACAGACAGGGAACTACTTTAGCTGGGCTTTGAAAGATGAACAGATTGTGTGTGTGTGTGTGTGTGTGTGTGTGTGTGTGTGTGTGTGTGTGTGTGTATTTTGGAGAAAGAGAGGGCAGGAAAAGGCGGAAAAGGCAGGCATTCTTGGCAAAAAGAATGGCTAAAGGAAAGGTAAGTGGATAGGTTATTTATGCTGCTTTGGGGAAATAGGGAAAAGTTTCAAGTGGCAGAACAAATGATGTGGGAGAAGAGCTTGCAAAAGTGGTTTGGTGCCAGATTCTAGGTTTATCGAGCCTTTTTCACATGCACAGCTCTGTACAGGGTACGGGAAATAAACTCCCAAGATATGGATAGAGCTCTAAATCTCCAGCTTAATGTAAGCAAGACCCACTCCTCTACACATATAGAAAGCTACTAAAGAACAGTTAAGGTAAAAGGGGCAGGCTGGGCTGACTAGATCAGAAGGGGGAGCCTGGGAGGGCAACCTGAGGGAGGGTGATCTTCCTACAGGGGATTTTCACTCTCCTATTTTCCCCTGCAACCCAGATGTTAGAGGTTTTAAAGATCTGACCTATGTGAAACAGGAAGAAGCCCTGCCTCAAGAATGGGGCAACCATCCTTGGAGACTTGGCTAACTGCCCCTGTAATGGCTGCATTGTCAGGGCTAGTTATCAATTTGTTTCTAGTTAGATCTCACTAATCAGGAGCAAATAACAAAAACATTGAGTTTTCATAGGACCTGGCATCAGTCCACTTAGGATAACAATGTAATATTTAGGTTAGACTTACAGAAGGAAGAAGTCTGTTCCCTGAAAAGTGAGAGATCTGGTAACTATGAAAGGTTATATATAACATGTGTTTGTTCAGTCATTGAGTAGTGCCCGCTCTGTGCCAGACACATGACTGGAGGGAGGAGTGTAGGGTAGGAAGTTGCAGTTATAAATCAGATATGTCTCAGCTTTTGGGAAATTCACAGTTGAGATGGATATGGGAGGTAGAATAATGCCCCCCACAAAGATTTCCATATCCTAATCCCTGGAATCTAATCTATGTATATGTTATATTTTACATGGCAAAGGAAAATTAAGGTTACAGATGAAATTAATGTTGCTAATTAGATGATGCTAAAATCAGAAGATTTTTCTTGATTACCCAGGTGGGTCCAGTGTCATCACAAGGATCTTTATAAGTGGAAGAGAATAGCAGAAGAAAAAGTCAGGGTGATGAGGTATGAGAAGGACTCCATCCTCTGTTACTAGCTTTGAAGATGGAATAAAGAGCTAAGAGTCAAAGAATGTGAGCTGCCTCTAGAAGCTGAAAAAGTCAAGGAAACAGAGTCTTCCTTAGAACCTCCAGAAAGGACTGGAGTCCTGCCAGCACTTTGATTTTAGTCCAGTGAGACCCATGTTGGACTTCTGACCCACAAAACCAAAAGATAATAATGAATTTATGTTGTTTTAAGCCACTAAATGTGTGGAAATTTGTTACAGCAACCATTAGAAAACTAATACAATGGAGCAATGTACACATACATAATAATGTTTTAGTTTGAGAAGTGCTCTAGAATAAAAACGCTAAAGCAAGTTGTGAGAATGCAGAGGTCAGGATCCTGTATTGGGGATAAGTGTTCAGAGAAGGTTGCCCAAAAGAAGTAACATTGGAGACGAATGTAGAACAATAAGTAGACAATAGATAGATGGAGGGGATGGGACAGTCATAAAAGAGACTGGCTGGTCTCAATGGGCCAGTGTGGATAAGGAGCAGGACATGGGAGAGAAAAGCGCCAAGGAATTGAGAGAGAAAGCTGCTACCTCTACCCTGCTCACTTGAAAAGTGCTGAAATGCTCAAGTTAATGCCTGCTTTCTGTGGCTGAATAAGAATAGCCATCTTATCTTCTCCCCATTCTTACCCTGAAGTCCACCAGCCCTAGAGCAAAGCAGTGACTAAGAGGCAAGAGAGGAGCCAGGAGCCTGCTTGCATGCCTTGGAACTCTCAGTCCAACTAGGCCCTGGTTCTGAGGGATGGGCTGAAAAAGAAGAGCTGGAGAGGTTGTTGAATTGTGGTAGAAATCTTCATTCTTCCTAGAAATTTCCAATCTGGTGATGAGAGAGAGGCATGGGAGCTGAGCTGAGAGGGCTATCTTGGAATTTAGGATTGTCTGAGTGGTTGATTGGCAAACTCTCATAAGTAGCAAGATAGGAGACTAGCCCAATTCCCAGGAAGAGGTCCTAGAGATAGAGGTCTGGGAAGAGGGGAAGAGGAGATGGGGCCTCTGCCAATTCTGGCAAGGGCCACAGGCAAGCAATTTTCTCTCTGAGGCTGCTTGTTCCCCTGCCCCTCCTCTTTTCTCATTCTTACTCTCATCCTTGGCACCAGGACCTCTGGAGAAAAAGAAAGAAAAATGAGTGGGTAGAAACAGCTGGATACAGCCAGGAGCACATCTGGCCTCTCAGTATGTCTTCTGGTCCTCATTTCTCCCTCCCCCATACCCCTTCCTCCTTTTCAGACTTCTGATAGGAGGACTGTAGCAGAGCTGGGGGAAGGGTGGCAAATTAGAATGGGGCTAGGTGGGGGTAGGGTGGAGGGAGAAACTTGTTAGAATTATTAACTGGTCTTGTGAAGTGGCCTCTTGGCTGGAGCCTGACCACCTAACTTCCTGTTTTTCCTCCAGCTGCCTCCTCCCCTCCCTGTGCTCTGGGCTGGAACTAAGCTGGGGGAGGAAGGAGGAGCAGCAAAGTTGGCCAGGGTCTCTTGTCTGATTCTCTGCAGGCTGGGGGCCAGGAAGGCCTCCCTAACCAAGCAAGCAGAACACATATAGTCCGGAGTCAAATTGTTGCCTCTCAGCACTTGCTTCTCTGGCTACAGCAGGAACAAGAGGCTTCTAGAAAACCTCTGCTCCTTGCCAGCTCTTCCATTAGCACACCCTGGTTTGGGGGGCCTGAGATCTCTCTACGCAGCAGTCACGAATTCCGGAGGCAACAGCAATGCTGGCCACACCACCCACCTCACCTCTTCCAGCCCTGCTGCCCAGCCAGCCACTGTTGCCTTCACTGTCAGTGTTCATGGACCACGCAAAACAACCAAGTGAGTAAGCAAAGACTGGCTAAGAGGTGGGGGGAATGAGTGGGGGATGTGTGATGTTCCCAGACTGGAGGTGGCTGCCTGTTCCCTCATCCTTTTTTGCCCTCAGGGACAAACATGGGAGGCCCCAACAGGCTGCCTGTCAGGGGGTAGGGGACACTAAAATGTTGATTCGGGTAGGTGTTTTGACCCCCCTGGTTTGCCTTTCTGTGCTCCTCCCACCTTCTCTCTCTCCTCTGCACCCCCACTCTATTCTTACCCTTTTTCTGTTCCCAGGCAAGGAACTTATTAAGCCCAAAGAAATTTTAGGTCACCCAGTTGAGAGACCCATGAAGGCTGCTGCTATTGGTGCTGCTGGTGCTGTTGGTGCTGCTAACGAGTGCCCAGGACCAGGTGCCAGGGGAGTCGGAGTCAAAAACCATCGTTGTCAGGTCTGCTGACCCTCCAGCCAGTTTCTCAAGTCAGGCACTTCCTACTCCTTGTGGAGGCCAAGGGATCTCTAAGGCCCTCCGGGTTCCCCATCATACCCATCTTAACTCCAAAATCCCTGCACTTAGCTTTTATTGGCAGCTTCTCTTTTTACTCCCTCCCCCACAAGTTTCTCCCCCTCCCCAACCCCACCCCAAGTTTTCAAAATTATGAACAGAGGATTAAGAAATGTCTTTGTCCACATCTTGGCCACTTAGTCTGAAGTTGCCTGTCTGTGACTCCCCTACTGTATACCATGGCATGATTGTTCTCTCAGAGTCACCAGGCATCTCCCAAGAGCCCCTGAAAGACATGTTTCTGGACTAGATTGTTTTTTCTCCTGGAATTGCAGAGCCCAGGAGAGACTCTGGCTAGTCACTGTGACTACACCTGAGAGCTGGCTGTCCTGATTCTTAGAGACCCCAGAGGAAGAGACACCTCCAGCTCCCAGTCTGGGGTAGTCCCCCTTGGATGCCTGGGTTGCCAAATCACTTATGTGTCCCTCAGTCCCCTCCTTCCCCTGGCCGAGCCTGAGAGGGAAGAAGAGAACAGGAGGACTTCATCCTAACTCCTGTCATCCCTTCTCTTGCTAGTGGATCCGAGCTAGCCGAGAAGCAGGCTAACGGTTTGCCATGGAGGGCTTGGATGATAAACTGATCTTGAACGTGGGGGGCATGCGCCATGAGACCTACATCAGCACTGTGCGGGCCTTTCCAGGCACCCGTCTCTACGAGTTGACCGAACCACCCCCACCTGGCACCCCAGCTGCTCAGGGTCCACCGGTTCGAGAGTTTTTCTTTGATCGAAATCCTGAGCTCTTTGGCTATGTGCTGGGCTACTACCGTACTCGGCAGCTGCACTGTCCTGCCAACATTTGTCGGGATGTCCTAGAGGAGGAGTTGGCTTACTGGGGGCTGGAGGAAGCACCTCTGGCACCTTGCTGTTGGCTCAAGCTGAGTGGCAAGGAGACCAGAACCCAAGACTTTCTGTCTTGGGAGGACTGTGAGAATGCCCACATGGATGAGCGCCATTTGCTGAACCCCATCGAAGGCCAGGGATTACGGAATGCTTGGAAGCCATGGCTCTGGGTGCTTCTTGACCAACCCCAGTCTTCCCTAGGGGCCAAGGTAACTAACTTATTAACAGTGTTGTAGCACCATGGTAGACACCTTTACTCCCAAAGGGCCCTGCCAAGATTTTACAATAGCCACACACATGGCATGGTGCTTGGACCCTGAATCTACAGAGACACAGAACAATTTGAGGGGATTCCCCAAAAAAAGAGGCAAATAAGGGTGAGAGTTAGAGAAGTGGGGATGGTTGGTAAATGGGGATATTTCTGACATTTTTCTTTTTCCCCAGTGCCTTTCTCTGATCTCCACACTCTTTGCCGTGTGTGCTCTGGTCATCTTCTTCCAGGAGACGGAGGTCCAGTTGGATTACTTCTATGCCAACTTCACTCCTATTGGACATGGGGTAGGAGTGGGGGGAAGCCATCAGTGGCAGCAGAACAATGGTCTGGTTTACCACCATGCCCCTCACCTGCTCTACCTTGAACTGCTCTGTGCCCTTTGGTTTGGAACTGAGCTCTTTGCTCGGGCCATTTCCTGCCCTGATAAGGTGCGCTTTCTGTGTAGGCCTCTCAATCTAGCCGACATCTTCTGTCTGTTCCCTGTGCTGGTGGAATTGATGGTGGGCGACAAGGCTGAATGGCAACCTCGTCTCAGCCTAACACTTGGAGCCATTCGTTCTCTCTATGTCCTCAAGCTGGTTCGTCTCCTGGGCTTTCTTGAAAAGTCTCTGGCCATAAGAGTCCTGGTTCATACTCTCCATTCTTCTTGGAAGGAGGTGTGTGCCTTTCTCCTGATTTGGGTGGCTGAGATCTTATTCTTTGGCTTACTCTTCCTCTATGGGGAGCTTTTGGGCATGTCCACTCCAGGTCAGGGTGAGCCCCACTTTGGAGACATCTTTACATGTCTTTGGTGGACTGTCATAACTCTCACCACTGTTGGCTATGGAGACGTGTACCCCCTCTCTGCTCTTGGCCAACTCACTGCTGCTGTCACAGCCACCGTGGGCATGTGCACTGGTGCCTTACTGGTGCCTGTGCTCCTGGTCCGCTTCCAGCACTATTATGCTGTAGCCCTGGCTCGCCAGAAACTGAGGCCCAGTGGGATCCTGTAATGAGCCCATTGGTCAAGAGGAGTGGACCCCACTTTCTCTTCCCTCCTATTGCCAGATTTTGGTTACAAATAAGGATTTCTGGCCTTGGATTTGGCAAAGAATCCTTCAAGAGTAGTCCTAGGTCATGGCCATCTCTGCTAGTCAGGATTAACTAGCCATGGCCTGAAGGGTAGACTCCTCCCCATCATCATGGGGACATCCTGAAGGAAGGAGCTTAAGGACAAGGCCAGCTAGGCCTTAGCTTTCCCCTGTCCCACCCTAGGCCTTTCTCTTAATCCTGGAGTAACCAGGAAGGATAGACGATAGTTCTTGGATTGGTGCTATATACCCTTCTCAACAAGTTCTCCCCTCCCATCCCCTTATCCCTGTCCTTCATCCCCCCAACTAACTCATAGTTTAGAAGGGGACTCTTGAGTGAAGGTAGCAGTAAGATATTAACATTAGTCACTTATAGATACCAATGATGATTGGTTGTGTGTAGTGATAGCAACTGTGGATATCTGACAACAACTAGTTATGGGTATTGATGGTGATCAGTACCAGCAGTTCTTAGGCATAGCCAGGCTGTAGCAGCACTCCCCATACTGGTCCTAAAACAAATATTCCTTAGAGTCATATGGAGGAGGACTTTGGAGATTCTCAGAGACTCTGAATAGATGCAGGTCAGCCAAGTCTGAACCCAGAAAAATGCCCTAACTCCATGACTTCCTCTTCTTCCCATTTTATCTTTCCCCCATTTTACCCTACTCCTTCCTATCTCTGTGATTTTTTTCATAATATTTTAGATAGAATATTAACCATCATTAACCACAATATATTATTCAATATTAACCACACTATCTTAGCTACAATAACAATATGTAGTCACTAATAGACACAAAATGTTATCGCTGCACACTGCATAGACGGGAATGAGGAAATTGAATTTGTTGGCAAGAATAGGCAAGTGAGTTCCTCTTCCAGATTTTTTTTACTTATTTTTGGATATATTCATTTATAATTCTTTTTAATTTTTTCTAAACACTTTTCAGTACTCACAACGGGTCTACCTCCAATCTTTGCTGCTATCGAATATTCCTACCTATCCACTTCCTCTTCTCTTTCCTTACCGCTCCTTCTTCTTTTACTACCTGCATGCTCTTCCCTCCTTTTCCTGTGATGCCAACAACCATGCACCTCTCTTGGAACTGGCTTCTAGGATGGAAAGAAGGGACCTTCTCAGGTCTGACTTCAAGTGAAGTCACTGTGGTGTCTGAGAAAGTGCTCCAAGAAACTGGGCTGAGCTGAGAGGTTGAGTTGAACTCTTGCTGTTGCTGAATATATGAGCATAATTCTGTTTACAAAACTTCAAAATAAAATATCCTTCAGAGTCTTCATTCCAGGGTCTGTGATTTTTTTGGGAGAGATTATAGACATTAGCAGGGATGGAGTGGTGAAATAAACTAATGACAAAATGTGTGGGCAAATTATTTGATAAGGTATAAAGCAGTTTGCTATCTTTATTGCATCTGCTCCTTACAATATACTACTATCACTCACAGACACATTGACTAGGAAAGAACTCTTTATTTGTGGCAGGAACAGAGTGTGGGGGAAAGAGGACAGGCCCAGGAGTTGAGAAAGTGGAATGGAAGGCTGTCTCTCCTGTTTAAGGCATAGTTGTGGAAGACTTGGACACTTATTAGAAATGGGAGGTTGTAGGGGGAGAAGTTTCTGTTTAAGAAACACTGAAAAAAAGATTAAGATTATAGCAAAACATCAAAGACAATCTTCACCTTCTCACTGCCTAGAAGTGGAAGATGTAACAATTTGCTGTTTCAGAGACCACTCTAGTTCACTGCCCTTAAGTTAAAAATGGGAAAAATGAGGTATAGTAAATGGAGAGGATTTTCCCAAGGGCACACATAAGTAGTAGCAGAGCTGGGAATTCTGTCATTTTGGAGGAATATTGCATGAATCTTTGTTAACTAACCAACATCAGAAGTGGATGATTAGAATTTCCAAAAAAAAAGGCTGTACATTGTTGCAGGAAGCAGCAGTGATGGCAATGGGATGAAGGAATGGGGGTGGGGCTAGGATGTTATGGAGAGCCTTGAAAGGTTGAATGAGTAGAGTGGGACCTTAAGGTTGAAAGGACCTTAGGGAATGGCTATGCCCTATTTGAGTAGAGAGGGAATGTCACAGAACATTATGAAAAGACTCAGGTAGAATGTCAGAGCTGGAAGAAGTCTTTGAGCTCATAAAGTCCAAACCCCCTATTTGAGGTGGGGAACCCGAGGCTTGTACGGAGGCTGGGACTTGACCTGGGTTACATAGTGAGTCAGAAACAATACTAGAGCTGCAACCACCTCTGTCACATGAGAAATAACATTGTCTTCCTTTGTTTTTCCCTTTGCATCTCAGTTGGATGAGGTCAGACATTTTAACCAAGAAGGAGAAAGTGAAGGGGCGTATAGAGTTTCATGACCTGCCTAGTACTTCTATAATGAAACATTATAGAATAACAATGATAAAAGGCTTAGCATGTGCTTATTTCTGTAATGGAACCCTATATCTGAATCTATCCTAAGCCTCTAGCACATAATTCCCTGCAAGAATGAGTCCACAAGGGGGAAAATGGCATAGATGACAGAAGCTTTCTTTATCCCTCTTGCAACCAGATCAAAATTGTGACAGAAACACGAAGCAAACAGCAAGGAAAGTTGTCTGTGATCTAGATGAACAAGCCCTACAACTAGGGAGAGAAATAAGAAATCACCCTGCAACGGGAGGAGGTAGGACAGGGTGAGGACACAAGGCTACCTGGTCCCAAGCGGCTGAGTGGCACAGAGGCCATTGCAGCAGCAGTCAGCAGCTGCAGAGGCCTCTTAAAGGGGCTGTGTCCACGAACGGACTTTTGCAGTGAAGGACTTGCTCGCTATGAGCACCAGGTACTAACAGAGGGACACTGAGTTGTTGGAGTAAGGGCCAGATGCTAAGATCTCTCTTGGAAAGAAGTGACATTGGCATCGATTCTTCCTCTGTTGAGCCCTCCCTCAACTCAGTGTGCTGATACAGTGCTGCCAAAGATGAGACATCATCAAAATGGATAAAATATGTTGCTCTGTCCAGAGGATTCCGTGAAACCCCTCCTCTTCCAACTTGTGGCCCCACCCAAGCCATATCCAGGTGTGTCTTCTGCCAGTCAGGTGCTCCTTGCTGAGCAGAGCCAAGACTCACACTAACAGCAGATGGCTTTGGTTTCTGGCATGGCTTCTTGAGGCAACTATAAACACGGCATCTGTGGATTACTTGCTGAATCTTAACAGATGGCCCTGGAGGGGCACAGGCTGAGGCTAAACTTGGCCCGCAGCTGAAACCCTCTCAGGACTGTGATGCTGGACATTTACTACACAAAGCCTTGCTAATAAGACTGAGATATACTTAGGAGCTTTGCTTAGTATATAGAAACAGAAACAGAAAGGCAGACAAAATGAGAAGACAAAGAATCAGAAACCATATGAGAGAACTGAATAGAGATCCAGGATTAATGGAGTCAAGCAATCTAACAGATGCAGAGTTCAAAACACTGGTTATAAAGATGCTTGATGAGCTTAGGGTAAGTGTAAATGAATTTGGTAAGAACTTTAACAAAGAGATAAAAAATATATAAAAATGGAAATAAGAATTATAAAAGGGAACAAGTCAGAAATGAAGACCACATTATCTGAGATGAAGAATATATTAGATGGAATAAACAGATTGGATAAAGAAGAGGATTGAACTACTCATATAGAGGATGGTGGAGCCAAGGACATTCAATCAGAATGGCAAGAAGAGAGAAGTCAAGACTATAACAATTTGAGGACTCTATGGGACACTATTAAATGTAAAAATATCCATGTCATGGGGTACCAGAAGGAAAACAAAATGTTGAATAGCTATTTGAAGAAATAATGATGGAAAACATCCCTCACCAGGTGAAGGAAATAGACATATAACCCCAGGAAGCTCAGAGAGTCCCAAAAACCAGGACCCCAAAGAAGCCCACAAGACACATCATAATTAAAATACCAAAGGTTAAATACAGAGAGAGAATCTTAAAAGTAACAAGAGAAATGCAACTAGGAATCTACAAGGGAGTACCCATAAGACTGGCAGCTGATTTCTCAAAAGTAACTATGCAGTACAGAAGGGCTTGGCACAAAATAGTCAATATGATAAAAACCCAGAATCTACAACCAAGAATATTTTATTCAGCAAAGCTATCACTGGGAGTTGAAGGACAGATAAAGAGCTTCCCAGGCAAAAATAAACTAAAGGTATTTATCAACACCAAGCCAGTATTATAGGAAATGTTGGAGGGACTTCTTCTTTAAAAATATATATATATTTATTTATTTAACTTAGTTTCAAATATACAGTATATTGGTTAGACATCTATATTGTTCATAAAATGATTCCCCCAATTGCTCCCTCCCTCCCCTGGCCCTCCACTTAGCCATCATATTAATGTTAACAGCATTCCCTGTGCTCCCCATCCTCGTGGCCAACTATCACTACTAATTTGCACTTCATTAAAGTTCATTCTCCCATTCTCCCAGCCCCCCAAACACACTCCCTTCTGTCTGTCACAAAATGGTCCACTATATTTGCGAGTCTGTTTTTGATTAGTCTGTTCTTTTTCTTCCTTAAATTCCACATATAAGTGAAATCATATGGTATTTATCTTTCTCTGTCTGACTTATTTCACGCAGTATAATAACCTCTATGTCCATCCATGTCATTGCAAATGGTAAGATTTCATTTTTTTATGGGTGGGTATTATTCCATTGTATGTCTGAATCATAATATCTTTATCCAGTTGTCTGTTGATAGGCATTTAGGTTGCTTCCTTATCTCAGCTATTGTAAATTGTGCTGCCATGAATATTGGAGTGCATAGGTCTTTACGAATTATTGTTTTGCTTTTCTTTGGATAAATACCTAGAAGTACAATTACTGGGTCAAACGATATATCCATTTTTAATTTTTTGAGGAACTTCCATACTGTTTTCCATAGTGGCTGTACCAATTTGCAATCCCACCAACAATGAATGAGGGTTCCCTTTTCTCCTCATACTCACCAACACTTGCTGTTTTTTAATTTGTTGATGATAGCCATTCTGACAGGTGTGAGGTGATAACTCATTGTGGTTTGAATTTGCATTTCTCTGATGATTAGCGACCTTGAGCACCTTTTCATATGTCTGTTAGCCATCTGTAATTCCTCTTCAGAGAAGTATCTGTTCAAGTTCTCTGACCATTTTTTAATTGGATTGTTCGATTTTTTGTTGTTGAGTTGTATAAGTTCTTTATAAATGTTGGATAT
>CM053505.1:36498426-36694557 GCA_028627145.1 Eidolon dupreanum | reverse complement strand
CTTCAGATATTCATATGATTCAGATGTTTTTATGCTTCTTGTTGTCCCAGAGGTCTCTTAAACTATCCTCATTTTTAAAGATTTTTTTCTTTTTGTTGTTCTGATTGGATGTATTCAGCTACCTTGTCTTCCAATTTGCTGATTCTATCTTCTGCTTCATCAAATCTACTGTTGAATCCTTCTAGTGTATTCTTCATTTTAGTTATTGTATTCTTCATTTCTCTGGTTCTTTTTTATGGTGTCTATGTACTTTTTAAAATTAAGTTTATTGAGGGTACATTGATTAACAATTATTTAATTTTCAGGTGTACATTATAATTTGACAACCCAAAACCCAGTTTTCTTCATCTATCATATATTTAATCCCCTTTGCCTAATTCACTCTCTCCCTACCCCACTATATTTGACCCCCTTTAACTCGTCTACCTCCCCCCACTTCTCCCACCCCCTACCCTCTGGTAACCACTAGTCTATTGTCCATGTCCATGAGTCTCTGTTTGTTTGTCTTGTTCCTTTGTTAATTTTAGGTTTATGTATCTTATATAAGGGATATCCTGTGATTTTCAACTTTTTCTGTCTGGTTTATTTCACTTAGCATGATTATCTTGAGGTCCATCTATGCTGTCACAAATGACAGTATTTCATCTCTTCTTATGGCAGAGTAATATTCTATTGTATATATGTACCACAGCTTCTTTAGTCAATTATCTATCGTAGGACACATCTGTTGTTTCTATGTCCTGGCTACTGTGAATAATGCTCCTATGAACTTTGGTGTGCAGATATCTTTTTTGATATGGGTTTTCAAATCTTTGAGGCAAATAAATACCTAGTAAGGGGATTGCTAGATCATATGGTAGATCAATTCTTAGTTTTTGGAGGAACCCCCATACTGTTTTCCATGGTGGCTGTACCAATTTGCAGCCCCACCAGCAGTGTATGAGGGTTCCTCTTTCTCCACATTCTCTCCAGCATTTGTTATTAATTGTCCTGTTGATTATAGCTATTCTGACAGGTGTGAGGTCATATCTCACTGTGGTTTTGATTTGCATTTCCCTAATAGCTGGCAATGTTCAGCATCTTTTTTATGTATTTGTCAGCCATTTTTACATCCTCTAGGAATAAGTATCTGTTTAGATCCTCTGCCCATCTTTTGATTGGATCATTTTTTTTGCTGTTATTGATATGTATGAGTTCTTTGTATATTTTGGATATTAGGCCCTTATCGAAGGCATTTCTTGCAAATATATTTTCCCATTCAGTTGGTAATCTCTTACCTTGTTGACAGTTTCTTTTGCTGAGTACAAGCTTTTTAGTTTGATGTAGTCCCATTCATTTATTTTTGCTTTTACTTCCCTTGCCTTTGAGGTCAAATTCATAAAATCCTCTTTAAGTCCAAGGTCTTTGAGTTTCGTTCCCATGCTTTCTTCTGTGCATTTTATTGTTTCAGGTCTTATATTCAGGTCCTGAATTCACTTTGAGTTAATTTTGGTGTGTGGTGATAGACAACAGTCTAGATTCATTCTTTTGCAGGTGGGTTTCCAGGTTTCTCAGCATGATTAATTTAAGAGGCTTTCCATTCCCCATTGTATGTTTTTGACTTTTTTTTTGTCAAAAATTATTAGCTCATATAAATATGGGTTTAATTCTGGACTTTTGATTCTGTTCCACTGATCTGCTCCTTTATGTCTGTTTTTCTGCCAATACCATGCTATTTTGATTACTGTTGCTTTGTGGCATAATTTTAAATTTGACAGAGTGATGCCACCAGCCTTGTTCTTTTTTCTCAGGATGGCTTTGGCAATTCAGGGTCTTTTGTGATTCCATATATACATGGTGATTCTTTGTTCTATTTCTTTAAAAAATGCTGATGGGATTTTTACGAGATTGCATTAAATCTGTATGATGCTTAGGTAATATGATCATTTTAACTATGTTGATTCTTTCAATCCAAGAACACAGAATATATTTCCATTTCTTTGTATCATCTTTTATATCTTTTAATAGGGCCTTATAGTTTTGATTATATAGGTCCTTCACTTGTTCCATAAAATTTATTTCTAGGTATTTTATTCTTTTTGTTGCAATTGTGAAAGGAATTATTTTTTCCACTACTTTTTCTGACGCTTCCTTATTTGAGTATAGGAATGCTATGAATTTTTTTAATGTTGATTTTGGATCCAGAGACTTCACTGTATTTGCTTATTGTTTCTAGTAGTGTTCTTATGGAGTCTTTAGGGTTTTCTATATAGAGAACTATGTGATTCTCAAATAGTGACAGTTTGACTTCTTTGTTTTCTATTTGGATGCCTTGTATATCTTTCTCTTGTCTGATTGCACTTGCTAAGACCTCCAATGTTATATTGAATAACAGTGGTGACAGTGGACAGCCTTGCCTTGTTCCTGATCTTAGAGGGTTTGTCAGAGATGGCCTTAATTATGTTAAGGTACTTTTCTTCTATACCAATATTGTTAAGTGTTTTTATCATAAATGGATGCTGTGTCTTGTTGAATGCTTTTTCTACATCTACTGATATGATCATATGATTCTTATTTTTTAATATGTTTATGTGGTGTATCACACTAATCAATTTGCATATGTTGAACCACCCTTGCCCCTTGGATGAAGCCCACTTGATCATGGTATATAATCTTTTTAATGTGTTGCTATATTCGGTTCACTAATATTTTATTTAGGATTTTTGCATCTGTGTTCATGAGAAATATTGGTCTGTAGTTTTCTTTTTTGTGTTATCATTACTAGGTTTTGGTATCAGAGTAATATTGACCTCATAAAAGGAGTTGGGAATTATTGCTTTCTGTTCAATTTTTTGGAAGAGTTTGAGGAGAATAGATATTAAACTTCTTTGAATGTTTGTTAGAATTCACTGGTGAAGCCATCTGGTCCTGGACTTTGACTTTTTGGTAGGTTTTTCATGATTGTTTCAATTTCCATACTGCTGATAGGTCTATTTAGATTTTCCAGTTCTTGATTCGGTCTAGGAAGATTGTATTTTTCTAAGTACTGGTCCATTTCTTCTAGGTTATTAGATTTGGTATTATATAATATTTCATGGTATTCTTGTATGATCCTTTGTATTTCTGTGATGTCAGTCATAATATCCTCTCTTTAATCCATAATTGTATTTGTGTCCTTTCTCTTTTCTCCTTAGTGAGTCTAGCCAAGGTTTTGTCAATTTTATTAACCTTCTCAAAGAACCAGCTCTTTATTGCATTTAGTTTTTCTATTGTTATATTTTGTTTTCAATTTCATTTATTTTGGCTCTAATTTTGATTATTTCTTCTCTTCTGCTGACTTTAAGCTTCATTTGTTCTTCCTTTTCTAGCTTTTTAAGATGAAGCATTGGGTTATTTATTTGGGCTTGTTTTTGTTTTTGAAGATAGGCCTATAATGATATGAAGTTTCCTCTTATGGCTGCTTTTGCCATGTCCCAAAAGTTTTGATATGTTGTACTATCATTATCATTCATTTCTATGTATCTCTTTCATCTCACTTTTTATTTGTTCTCTGACCCAGTTATTCTTCAGTAGTATGTTGTTTAATCTCCATGTGTTATATCCTCTGATCATAATGCTTTGAAACTAAAGATCAAATTGCAGTTGATCTTTAGCTTCAAAGCATTATGATCAGAGGATACGGTTGGTATGATTTCAGCCCTCTTAAATTATTGAGACTATTTCTGTGTCCCAGTACATGGTCAAATCTTGAGAATGTTCTATGTGCACTAGAGAAGAATGTATAAGCAGTTGTTTGGGTATGGAAGGTTCTGTAAATGTCAATTATGTTCAGTTGGTCCAATGTGTCATTTAAAGATGTGATTTCCTTATTGATTTTCTGTTTGAATAATCTGTCCATATCCGACAGTGTGGTATTTAGGTCTCCTACTATGATAGTATTTTATTATTATTTTTTTCTCTTTAGTTCTGTTAGTAATTGCTTCACATATTTTGAGGCTCCTTGATTGGAAGCATAGATGTTAATAAGTGTTATGTTTTCTTGGTGCATGATTGCCTTTATTATTATGAAGTGTCCCTCAGTATCTTTCTTTACCTTTTTAATTTGAAGTCTATTTCATTTGATATTAGTATTGCTACTCCTGCTTTTCTCTGAATGCCATTTGCTTGAAATATCATTTCCCACCCTTTCACTTTAAGTCTATATTTGTCTTTGGAGCTGAGATGTGTCCCATGGAGCTAGTATGTGGTTGGGTTTTGTTTTTTGGTCCATTCTGCAACTCTGTGCCTTTTTATTGGTGAGTTCAGTCAATTTACATTTAGGGTGAGTATTGAAATCTGAGGTCTTCTTATAGCCATTTTATCTTTTGCTTTCTGGTAGCTCAATGTTTCCATTGTTTCCTTGTCCTTGTGTTTCTGTTTTCTTTCTTTTGGTTGGCTTTTGTGGGTTTTCTCTCCGGTTCTTTTTGTTGTTGTTGTTATGTACTTCAGTTCTGAGTCTTTGGTGTGTGGTTACCATTACAAAATGTGAAGGATAGTTATATATATCCATTTTCTTCTGTTCGTGCCTTATCTCCATTCCCCTTTGCAAATTTGGATCTTTAAATCCTCTACTTTTCATTTATTATTATCTCAATTTGTCCCTATGTATACTGAACGTTCATTACTATCTTGTTATAAGAATTCACTTCTTATTATTTAATCTTATAATACCCTGTTCTTAGTAAGGTTTGCACTCCTCTGCTTCTTTTTGCCTGATAGTCACTTCACTCTTAATTATGTATTTTCTGTTGTTGTTATTTTCTTTTAGGTGAGCTGACCCCTTTCAGTATTCCCTGTAGTACAGGCCTCGTAGTGGAGAATTTCCTCAACTTTTGTACGCCTGGAAAGGTCTTAATTTCTCCTTCATATCTAAAGGAGAGATTAGCTGGATCCATTATTTTAGGCTGATAGTTCCTTTCACTTAATAGTTTAAATATTTGATTCCATTCCTTTATAGCTTGTAAGGTTTGTGCTGAGAATTTTGATGATAACATAATGTGTTTCCCTTTATAAGTTATTGTTTTCTTCTCCCTGGCTGCCTTGAGAATTCTATATTTGTCAATGATTTTTGATAACTTTAATACCATGTGTTTTGGTGAAGGCCTTTTTGAGTTGAGATAATTGGGTGTTCTGTTGACTTCTTGAATTCCAAGCTCCAGCTCATTCCTTAGATTTGAGAAATTCTCATCCACTATTTGTCTGAAAATGCTTTCTAGTCACTGCTGTTTTTTTGCTTCCTTTGATGATGCCCATTATTCTTATGTTTCCTCTCCTAATGGTACCAACTAGTTCTTATATTTCTTTTATTATTTTTCATTTTTTGCTTTCTCTCTTCTTCCTTCTGATTTATATTTAGATTTCTATCTTTGAGATCACGGATCCTTTCTTCCATTCCATCAACTTTATTTCCCAAGCTCGCTATTTCATTTTTCCACTCTTGCAGTGTGTGTGTGTTTATCTCCAGAAGATCTGTTCTGTTCTTTTTGAGGGTTTTAATCTCCTTGCTCTGCTCATCTAATTGTTTTCTTAATTTCTGAAATTATTGATATGGCTCATTTCGGAACTCATTGCGTCTTTTCAGAAGTACCATCTTGAAGTCTCTGTCATTTAAATTGAATATTTCTATGTCTGTAAGCTTATTTTCTGGAGCTTTTTTCTTTCTTTCTGAGATGCCTTGTCACCTTGGTTGTTCATGATGTTTAATGGACTATTTTTCTGCCTGGGCATTAATGGAAATGTATTCTGCTGTTTTTCCAGAAAAAAAAGGTTTATTATGTAAAGATCTCTCTTTGGCCTGTTGCAAAGAAGGTGCTTCTCTTTTGGTTTCCAGTAGATGGTATCTAAACCTCTTGGATCCCTGCTATATATACAGCCTTAAAAATGCCTTTTAAAAAAAATTTCTTGTAGATATTTAATCACGATTGCTACCCTCGGTTTCAGTCTCTGTCAGTGTTAGTGACAATCTCAGCTGTGTTTGCTCAGATTCCCCTGGGGCTCCACAGTGATCAGTCTCGGTGGGCATGGGGGAGGGGCTTCTGGGTGGAGTTTTGAGCCTGCGGCTCAGCCTTGGTTTTGCAGCTGTGGCCTGTAAGAATCAACTGTTGTTTTCCTGTAGTTCCGTCCCACTTTTCTGACTTCTTCCCTGATGACTCGGCACTACCGCTGTCTGGCCATGGGGAGCTTATAGCTTTCCAGGCAGGGCTGTTCAGGGAATTCATTGCTCTTTCTCCCCTCCCCCTCCTCCTGCAGGGAGCTCTGGGGGCTGAGAGAGGCAGCTTTTTTATTTCTCCCAGTCTACTGCCAACACTCGGTGTTCTGACCTGTGGTAGCTCTTATGTGCAGATCCCACGCCCAGATGTGCTAGTGTGTAGTTTAGGTGTTTTTTTGTTTGTTTGTTTGTTTGTTTGTTTTTGAGCTTTAGATGTTCAGATTATTGTTGTTTCAATGGGAGAGATCTGGGAACAACTCCCATTCTGCCATGTTTATGCAGAGTCCTCTATGTCCTTTTTAATGTTTACTATCTCTCTGTTGAGGTTCTCATTGTACTCATCCATTCTCTCCATAAGTTCATTGAGCATCTTTATAACTGGTGTTCTGAACTCTGTCTCTGGTAGGTTGCTTGCCTCTTTTCATTTAGCTTATTTTCTGAAATTTTCTCTTGTTGTTTCATTTCTTGCATGTATCTTTGTTTTCTTTTTTTTTTTATTAGCCTCTCTGTGTTTATTTCTGTGTCAAAAATATTTGTTTCATCTTTCAGCCTTGGCCAGATGGCCTAATATGGAAGGTATTCTGTGTAGCCCAGTGGCTCACTCTCTCTGATCCCCTGTGCTGGGAGCTCTGGACGTGAACTTTGTGTGGGTTGTGTGTGATCTTCTGTTGTTGCCAAGACTTTATTGTTGTTAGTAGATCAGTGGGTGGGATTAACATTCAGGCTGACTAATTGTGTGAATTGGTTTCACCCTCATGATAAGAGTTGTTTTGTGGGGGCTGACCCTAATCAGTGGGATTTGCCCTAGCAGGCTTTTGTACTTTTTTCAACCACCCTTTGTGTGTATCACTACTGGTGCTAGTCAGGAGTTGTGGTCTGGTGCCAGCCTCTAGATACATTGGTTTTGTGGCCCCTTGGGAGTGGCTCTGCCATAGGCCAAGGTCAATCTCTGCTTTTGATTGCTCAGGGCTACCCGGTGAGAACTACAAAGCCATCTGTTGATGGTTGTTGTCTATGCTGGATCTCTGAAATGCGACTCACAGGGCTGGTCACCTACTGGGAATGGAAATGTAGTTTACAGAGCTGGCGCTGTTTCTGGGATTGGAATGCCTTACAGTGATGGCTGCCTTGCTGTGAATACTTTTGGTTCAGAATCACTCGAAGCAGGGCTTGGCAACAATCCAGCAACGACTGCTCTAGGCAGTCTGCATGTTGGGTGGGGCGGGGTCTCAGAGAGACAATGGCAGTCAGATTAATTCAGCCTCAGTCTTGCTGCAAATTTGGTAACTGTTGTGAGTTCCTGCAGAAGACCTAGCTCACAGCAAGACCAGTTGCTGCCTGAGACTAGCCCGTAGGTCTCTGATATCTGACCAAATTCATGTTGGCAGCAGCGATTTGCCTGATCCTATCTCTAAAATGTGGCTCACAGCAGCTGGCCACTGTTGCTGGAATTAGAAATGCAGCTCTGAGACCAGAGGTACCTAATGGCCCTGTGGGAGGGGTGTGCACAGTCAAGCTGGTGTGGTCTATAGATTGCCCAGTAGGGGGGCCAGACTAAGAGGCACAATAGTGGCTGCCTTTCCAGCTCTTGTTCAGATGCCAGGCAATGGAGACCTTTTTGGAATGAATCCTGCATGATCCTCTGACCCATTGCCGGTGACCCAGGTGAGTGACTGCAGGTCAGAAAGCCTTTGCGCGGGTCCTTCAAAGAGATGTCTAAGTGTTCAGTCGCCCTCTGTCTCATCTAGATGAACAGAATCCCCTCCAGTTTCTACAGTCAGAATTATTGGAATCTCCTCTTCTCTTGTCTAGGACTCTGTGCTGGAGAACCCTAGATGAGACCAGGATGCCCCTCTCCCTCAGGAGAGCCTCTGCAGCCTCGCTCTCCCTCCCAACAATCTTTCACCACCTGTGGATGTGGGTCCAGCCCCATTCGTGATTTTGCTCCTCCTACTGGCTTCAATATGGCTCCTTTATATTATCAGATGTAGGTTTTATTATTAGCTGGACTTCAGGTGATTCTCCATGTTAGTTATTTTATAGTTTGATTGTAATTTCAATGTGGTCCTGGGAGGAGATGAACCCTGCTTTTACCTAGTCTGCCATCTTCCAATCAGCCCTGGAGGGACTTATTTAAGAAGGAAAACAATGTATCAAAAATAGGAATAAAGAATGGTAATAACTGCATTCCTAACAACAAGTACTTCAAGTGGAAAAGAATTAAGTGCTCCAACCAAAAGATAAAGTGGTTGAATGGATAGAAAGCAAGACCCCTATATATGCTGTCTACAAGAGACTCACTTCAGATTAAAAGACACACAGAGACTAAAAGGAAAGGGATGAAAGAAGATATTGCCTTGATGGACCTAGAGGGTCAGATAGAGAAAGATAAATATCGCATGATTTCATGTACATGTGGAATCTAAAGAACAAAATAAACAACGATGACAACAAAAGCGGGAATAAACTCATAGATACAGAGAGTATTTTGAGGGCTACTAGATGGGAGGGGGTTTGGGGGATGGAAATATAAAGGCAAAGGGATTAACCAGTATAAATGGACAGTTGCAGAATAGACATTAGATGTACAGTGTAGCATGGGGAAGATGGTTAATAACGTAATAAATACATAAGGAGGAAGAGGGATACTAGATTTAGTGGGTGATCACTTTGTGAGTTATATGGATCTCTGATCACTAGGCTATACAACTGAAACTGGTATATTATTGTATGCCAACTATAATCGAAAAAAAACTCATAAAATTGTATTATGTATATATAATTTTCTATTATATTTCAATAAAGCCAGAAGAAAAGAGTGAATCCATAGATTGCCCCAAATTTAGTGATACTCAAAGACTGAGCCCATGATCTCTTAGACTTTAGGGCCTCTCCCAAATGCTGAACGTTCCCCAGTATTTATTCTCCTTTTCACAGTTTAAGTTCTCACCTCCATACTAAGTCCATATTGGGTCTTTTGCCCAGGAATGACTTGCTTCTACTCTAAGGAAAGCAGGGAGAAGACAGGAATGCAGAAAAACACTAATTTAAACAACTCCTTCCATATGTTAAGAAGAGATCTTTGCCTCACATGTGAAAACTTCTCAGCCATGAAACGAACTCTTTCTCATACCCACCTTTACAGCACAATCACACTTCACTTCAAATATTCATCCACACCCTCCCCAACCTACCTAGTTTGCCCATGGCAGAGAGCCCATGCCCTTTGTATATCCTTGTAAACCCTCTTGCTACTGGTGGCTGGGAGGGAAGGTGCAATCTCTCAGCACATGCTTCTATCTAGATCCCTCTCATTATGACAGGGCCAGGAAGTTTGTGGGCCAAGCCTAGTCTATGTGTTTGGCCTTGTCTGTTGAAGTATCCAGTTGTTTCTGTGTTCCGCTCTTGCCTCAGCTCTTGAGCAGTTGCCTCAGCAATTGTCTAGCTGGGTCTGCACTTTCAGGTCAGAACTATAGAGGGCAACGATTGCTAGCTTATGAGAAATTATTCTGGGCATGGCTTCCTCCTCCCTTCACTTCATTTTCAGTGCTTGTGTAATTTTAGAACTACCACTTGTTAGAATCAGAGAGTGTGTTTAGATAACTTATTTTGAATTCCCTCAAGATACAGATAGGAAAATTGAGGTCCAGAACAAAGATGAGACCAGTCTGAACTCAAACAATGCTTCACTATGTTTCAGTTAGAGCTAGAACTCAGATTTCTTGAATCTCAGTCCAAATCTATTGAAACACAGTGCTAAGCATCTAATTAAAATAACTCATTTGATAGTAGCAAAAACTAAGGCCCAGGAAAAAAACTTGTTTAAGGTCATACAGTTGTTGTGACAGATCTAGGACTCAAACACAGATATTTTAAATCTAGGTCTCTAGAAAGATAATGTTAGGCATCTAGATCATTCTGTATATTACAGATAAAAAGCACCCAGAAAGGGAATGTAATTTGCCTGAAGACACAGGGTAAATTAGTTACAGTCAGAAATAGAGCCCAAGGCTGGATGTACAACTGGGACTGCATGGAATTTGAGACTCTATCTTCTCATCTTTCAGAAACCCCAATGGCTTAGGGACTTGATATCTCAGAATTAGTAGCAGAGGAAGGTGTGCAGTCCTTGCTTAATCTGGCTGTTTAGACCCTAGAAGCTTAGAATTTGGGGCACAGTATGTATTTGTATGTATTGGTGGAGGCTCTGTGCACTCCTGTTCTGGCCCCCTTTCACCACTACACACACACGCACAAACACAAAAACTCTTAATGAAAGGCTTACCTCATTCCTCCCCTTTCAAGGCCTCTCTCTGGCTTCGAGACTGAGAGGATGACTCACTTGGCACCCACAGTTGCCGAGAACATAATTGCTAGCTGGGACATCACCATAGCATCCAGCCATCACATTTGCAGAGCACTGTCTTGTTTTTGTCAAAGCTCTTTCCTATTCCTTTTTTTTTTTTCATCGCAACTGCTCCAAACCTTAGGGAGCCAGATGAGGCAGATATCATTACTCCTTTGAAAAAGAATAAACAGATTTATGGAAGTTGGTGAGAGAGGAACTTGACTGAACAAGCTGAGAATACACTGAGATTAAATCCCTTGATCTTTTGATTTCCAAGCTTCTAGAGTGTTCTTCTTAAGTACCCAGAGTACTAGAGGAAGCATCAGTGTCCCCCAAGTGCCCTGATGGCATCTCCCTCCCTCATTTATTCATTATTGAGCTGGGGCCAGACACCATATTGGGCTTTCATTGGAGACAAGGAGACCTTAAAATCTTATCCTCCAGTGCTCACAATCTGGATATCTTTGGGGTCTCCACTCCACCCATAACTGTTCTCGGTATTCTCTTCTAGCATAATGCTCTTGAAAAGTTCATGAGAGAGAGAGAGAGAGAGAGAGAGAGAGAGAGAGAGAGAGACTGAAAAGAAGAGGCAGAAAGACAAAGATGGAGGAAAGAAAGAACAGAGAGGAAAGAGAGCTGGGAAGGAAGGAAGGGAGAGAGGGAGAAGAAATGAGAGGAAGAGGGATGGAGAAAGAGAGAGAACAGATAGATGGACACAGGAAGAGACAGACAGAGACAGAGAGAGGGAGAGACAGAAGAGAAAGGGAAACAAAGAGAGGTATAAGAGAAAGAGAGAAAGCAGAGAGGAGAGAGAATGATAATGACTGGACATACATAGTCCAAGACGTCCTCATGGGAGGAGATACATAAAATCCTGCATCTTATAATAATAGAATCTAGAACTGGAAGGATCCTTGAAAAAAAATCAAGGCCAGAGAGGGGTTGAGACTTGCTCATAGTAACACAGAAAGCTAGTGGCAGTGTCAAGACTCAAATCCATGACCAGAATAGGGTAGCTCAAAAAACGCTGCTCAAAGAGTCCTGAGGCCTGTCTTTATAGGATGGCGGGTAATGCAGTAACACAAGAAGAGTGCCAATGCATTATCTGCCTCAGTGGAGGCGCTAGTATCAGATAGTTTCATCCTTTTTCTCCATCAGCTCTCCTCTGAGGACCGAGACACAAATACCTGTGAAGGCTGAATGGAATAAGTTCGATTCTCTAATACAGTGCTTTTGATAGCTTAGAGACAGACTTCATGGAGGAGGTAACTTTAGAATTGAGCCTTGAAGAATGAGAAGACTAAAAAAATAATAACAAAGATGTAGTCATCCTTATAAAAATTTCAAACAACCCAGGAAAATCTAAAGTGGATAGGGTTTTGATAGGTGAAGAAGGGAGTAGTTCTAGCTCAAGGGGACAGAAGAGCTTTGGGTGGCATGGGTAGGGAGATGAGCCAGGTGTCTTCTGCCTTCTGGAGAGCAGAGGGGGTGAATAGGGGCAAGGAGCCCTAAGAATCATTTACCCCATGAATTTTGGGTGTTGGATTGGCTTGTGCTGACAGAGGGAAAGAAAGGAAAGATTTTAAGCAGGGATGAAGGAAGAGCAGGGCTGAGCTCTAGAAAGATTTCTTTTGGCAGTCAGCCTCATAGATGATGGATTAGTGGAAAGATACTGACATCAGGGAGTCCTGATCAAAGATCTTTGCTATAGTCCAGACAACAAATAAGAAATGAGAGTCTGATGTGGTGAAATGGGAATAGGTATGGATGTGGTGGGCTACAGGGTGTCTTCTAAGGTTTCTATAGAAAAAAATATAGGATTTGAATTAGGACAACTTGAGTTGGAGAAAGAGAAAGATAAACAGATTAGAAAGTAACCTCCTAAACTCCTAGACAGATAGTAGCTTTTCTTCCCTAGCTTCTGGTTGGAGAGTGTGTGTGTGTGTGTGTGTGTGTGTGTGTGTGTGTGTGTCTTTTTATCTGTGTCTGCTGCTGAATATGTGTGTGTTGCTTTCTGTTTCCCAATGTGTGTGTGCAGTCTCCTGCATCTGTGTATAGATGTATGTCTCCAGGCACCTATATGCACCTGTGTTATCCGTGTTTTATCTAAACCATGCTGTGGTTAAATTGACTGGCTAATGCAATGACTTCACATTACCTTGTGTGTCTTTGGGTGTGAGAATAGGCATCCTTTTCCTTAAATGTGTCTCTGAATTCTACTTGCTAAACTAGGCTTTGATGAATTTGATTGGTTAAAGGGGCTATTTCAAAATGCCTGTGTTCCATGGCACAGCTATAGCTCGAAAACCAATTACTGTTGGCTGTAGAAATTACCATAATGCATTTGGCTTGATTTTCCAGACAGTAATTTAGGACCTCACCACCTCTCCATGCAAATCTACCCAGCTAAATAAGACCAGAATAGGAAAACATTTTTTCAAACAAAACTCTAGCTCCATGAGAGCTCTCTGCTGGCTTGCAAAGGGAGTAGAGAGGAGGCTGAAGCCCCAAAGGACCCCAGACTCCTGATTATGGTTTAATTCTTCTTGGCAACAGAGGCATGGACTCCACACCAGCTTTGGGTCTCCAACAAAATTCAGACCTTCTCCTTCATTTTATTTCTATTTCAATCTGTAAAATGGAGAGTGTTCATTCATTTCCAGAAGCCACTAGCTCTACCAAGCACAGTAGGCTCTCAAAAATATTTCTTGCCTTGAATTGAAATGGTTGTCTAAGCCAAGGTCTTAAAAAAAGGGGAGGAATTTATCTAAGCTCTCAAAGAGGAATTATAGCTCAAACCCTAGTTTCCGAATTTCCTGTCAAGAGCTCTTGTAACTATATTATTCTGTCTCAAGATAGCTCAGGTTCAGACCTCTAGCAGTGGATGGCTTATGCTACACTGACCAATTGTGTGACTGGGACCAGTTCCTTTCCCCTCGCTGAGCCTCAGTGCTTTCATTTTCACCATGGAAAGATTAGGCTACAAGGTATTTAGAGTGCCCTTATAGTTCTGTTTCTAGGAATTTGTGACAAAGACTGAGAACACAAATCTGTATGTACTTGGGTGGGATAAAAAGGGGAGGAAGCAGTGAGGGCCTGTGTCAGAGGCGGCGTGTCACACACTCCTCCCACTCTTCTGACTCTAAATCTCTGTTAAAGAAGTAAAATAACTTTTCCGGTTTGGGAAGTCTTGCTCTGATCCATAAGCCCCTTGGCCTCTGGGAAGTGGGACAGCATGTCCGGCCTGCAGCCTCCAATGCCTTATAGGGCTAGAAAAGCCTAAGTGGCTGTTTGAGCAGGTGGGAAATGGTTGACTGGGAAAAATTCTCCAGTTCTGGAAGATCTAACCCTGAAGAGGAAGGGGAGGGGGAGAGACTGCCACTCAGCCCTGGGCAGGTTGGCAGGCTGGGCCAAGCCAGTGTGTTCTGGAAAGGCCAGGAATGATGTCATGGGACGCTTTGGGCTGCAACAACAGGAAACCACTGAGTGTTTACATTGGCTAGCAGAACCTAGGGGGCCTGTTTTTTCTTTACTTCCTCAGTCTATCTGTTTCCTCTGATTCAAATACTATGAAGAGGGACTCACTGCCCAGGCCAGGGAAAGCGGAAGGGAGGCCCCCAGGAGAAAAGCCTCCTTCCCAGCCCAGAGTGCTAGATAATTGGGAGGGAAAGCCAGTTTTATTCTGTCTGGGGCCTTGCCAAAGACTGAACTCAAGGTAGGGATAGCAAGGTATTTAGGGCATACTTTGAATACTAACAACTCTACAGAAAGCAACTTCAGAGTTCTCACTAAGATTGAAGTTCTAAACCTGGGATCTATCTTGATCTTCTCCTTAGATTAAATCAGTCACCAAGTCTTATGAATTCAATTTAATCAAATCTACTTAATCAACAGTGCATTCATATGTAAAGTGTGTTGTACTGTGTGTATGTCTGTATGGGTAGACAATACAGGCAGTGTTGGGATACGAAGATGAAAAAGACAGTTCTTACCCTCAAGGAACTAGCAATAGAGTGACAGAACAGCAGTGGGATGTCCTCCATCTGTTCCATTTTCTTCATTCTCAGGGTTGTTGCTGCAATTCAGGACCCTCTTCATTTCCCACCTGTATGCAAGTCTCTTAATGGGTCTCTATGTTTCCAGTCTTTCTCCCTCCCATGCTTCCTCCATAATTATAATGAGTGACTCAGACCTACCTCTCCAGCCCCACTATCTTCTATCAAGACTTCTGGGCAGTATGACAAGATTGCTCAGCATGTGGTCTTAGTGCTTGGTAGAACTGGGTTTGGTAGAACATCTACCTTACCCTTCACCACTGACTGTCTGGTTATGGGCAGTGTCTTTGTCTTTTCAAACTCCTCAGTTTTTTTTTTCCATTGGCAAAATGAGGATGGCTACCTCACAGGATTGTTGTGACTATTAAATGAAATAATGTATGCACGGTGACCAGTTCAGAGTTAGAGTTGATAAATGGCAACACTAATACTATCACTCAGATGTACCATGTTCTCTTCTATCTTAACTCCTTTATGTCATCTGAAACAGAAGCCTTTTCCTTAAAGAGTACTGTAACTGGTAGGGTAGAAACACAATCTAGAGCAATGTGATCACCCCACTGAGGCCAGTGAAAGGGAAAAAATGTGCCTAAGGTTACACAAAAAATAAATTCCAGAGCCATGGCTAGAACCATTACTAGAACTAGAACAAGAATTCTCCAGAATTCTAGACCAGTGAGGATGGTTCCATTGCACCATGCTGAACTCACACAGCACCAGCTATTGGACCAAACCATTAAGACTCATCACTGGTAATGTTATTTTTCAAGAGAGAGAGAGAGAGAGAGAGAGAGAGAGAGAGAGAGAGAGAGAGCGAGCATGCATACTTCTCCTCTCTGTGAGATACTCCTAGTACTACTACTGTTAAACTACAATAAAATGTATTAAGTATTATTATATGCAAAATAGTGATCTAAACACAAGTATTAATTAATTTCATCCTTACAACAACTCTTTAAGTTGAGTACTATTATTAGGCTCATTTAGTAGAAGAAAAGATAGGCTATGTAATTTGCCCAAGGTTATAAAGCTGGAAGTGACAGGTCCACGATAAGAGCACTAAGTAGCCTGACTCCAAGCTGATGAGCACTTTAAATATGGTTATTGTGATCACATAATTTAATTTTAAATATTTTATTTTAACAATTCTAAAGTTAAAGTTTAATACCACTTAAAGCTAGTGGCTACCATGTTGTACAGAGAAGCTGTAGGCTGTAATGCTTCTCCAGAACCTGGGAAGATAAGAGTCATATCTAATAAACTTTTGTGTCATGACAGTGCCCTGTACAGTGCACAACACATTTATTGTGTTCAAATTCAGTAAAGTTAGAAAGCTTTTGTGATTTATGCAAGATGGGAGTCTACCTATGGCAGTCACTGTCAGGAAAGGCAGAAGGGGACATATTTGAAAAATTATTATTATCATCATCACCATTATCATAGATAGCTACCAGGTGTTTATTTATGATGTGCTAGGCAACTATTCTAAGCGTTCTATCTGGATTAATTCATTTGATCCTCATATCAACCTTATGAAGTAGGTATAGGTACTTTTGTCATCATTCCTATTTGTGTAGGTGAAGGTGCTGAGGCACAGAAAGTAAGCGACAAGTAAGTTGTGGAGCCAAGATGTGAACCAGGGAAAGCTGGCTTTAAGACCCAACATCTTAAAAAGTACTCCATACTGTGCAGAAGGGAGCATCTGTGGGACTCGATGTTGGGTTAGCTGTGGGGACTAAGAGCATCAAAAATGAATTAAATGTTCCTTGGTCAGGGAACTCTGCCTGTACAGTAGGGCATTCATGCAACTATGGAACACTGGGGCAGAGGAACAGATGTACAGGAAGCAATAATAAAACTTTGGTTTGGTTCTTAGTAGGGTTGTGGTGTATGTGGGACTCCCAGGGGAAGATATCCAATAGACAGTTGGCCATGGGGGTTTGGAGCTCAAAGAAGAGTGCAGGGTTAGAGATAGAATGTTGGAAGTCATCAGAATAATAATTTTAATTGAATTTACAGAAGTAGATGTGATCTCTCAGGGGACATGTGTGTTACCAGAGGTCAGAAAACACTATGTATCAACATGAAGGAGAGATTCTCAGATGGTGGAATTTAGTACAGGCTCCTTTTGAAAATTGTAAGGGCTCCTTCTGAAGATTGCTACAAATCAGTGAGAAGTAAAAGGAGCAAGGAATTAACATTTTCCTCTTTGGGGGAACCTTTCTTGCTCTTCCCCACGGGAAACATCTTCCCCCCAAACCTGCTCTTCCCCAGTGGTATCTAGCTCAGACTATGGCTCTGCCATCAACACATCTGGACAAACTCAAAATTTGGGGGTCTTCTCTATCCTTTCCATCTCCTTCACCTCTCATATCCAATCTATTATCAAGGTCTGTTGACTCTTTTTCAAGAATATATATCTTTTCTCCATCTCCACCACCACTTCCCTGGTCCAAGCTACCATACTTTTTGCCTGTATAATTGAAGTAGCCGCCTTCCTGGCCTCCTTGCTTTCATCCTTGCTTGCTTACAGTCAATTCTCAACTCAGCATCTAGAATGATCAGGTTAAAACAAAGTTTTATGTCTCTTCTCTGCTAACAACTGACCCATGGCTCCCTTAGCACACTCAAAACATAATTTTATTAAAGATGCCCCAGCCTCTCACCTGGGCTCCAGACTCATATTTGACATCTCCATTTCTGTGTCAAATTGGTAAATCAAAGACAACAAAAACAGAACTTCTGTTTCTCTCTACCTCAAAGCCTGTTTCTCTGTAATGTTCCCTATCAAAGAAAGATGATATCACTGTATACCCTGATGGCAAGTCAGAAACCTAAGAGTTATCTTTGTCTCCTTTTTTCTATCACCCCTTTTCCATTCAATCTACCAGCGATTCTTGCTACACTTAGAATATATCTCCAATACATTCACCTCTCTCACTTACTTCCTACCAATTAAGTCTGAATCCCTGTCATCTCTCACCTGGACAACTACCCTAGCTTCCTAACAGGTCTTTCTGCTTCCGCCTTTGACCCCTACAACTCATTCCCCATGAGGAAGCCGGAAGAAACTTTGTAAAACATAGATACTGACATTCTCCTACGCAAAATTCTCCAACATCTTCCCATCACATGAGGACCACAAGCCAAATTCTTTACCATAGCCACAAGGCCCTACATAATCTGGCCCCTACCAATCTCTTCAACCCCACTTTCTACTATTCACTCCCTTTCTCACTACAATCCAGCCATGCTGACCATTTTTTTCATCTTTGAACAGTATAACTTCATCACCACCTTTTCTCCTTGCTTGTCACCTGATTCACTCCTTCAGTCTCAGATGGTCACTGGTTCTAGAAGACTCCCTCTCACCTTCTAGACTAAGAAATTCCTTTTATATGTCACTCGTACAACACCCTGTCCTCTTCTTTCACAGCATTCACCTCAGGTTAAATGATTGGAATGATTATCAATGTAATGAATGTATTGTAATCTCCATGAGGACAGATATTGTGCTTTAGAACTCTATCTCACATGCCTAACATAATGCCTGAAATATAGCATTCATTCATTTGTTCATTCATTCAAAACAGACATAAAACCCTTGCCCTCATGGAGCTTACATTCTAGTGGGACACACAGTAAGTGGCAGGTATATTTGATATTTATTGTATCTGTAGTCTTGAGCCTAAGTAGAACTGTATTACTTAGTTTATTCATTTATTCAATAAATATCTATTGAGTATTTTTAATGAACCAGGCTCTTTTGCATTCTCCCATTTAATCCTCATAACAACCTGTGAAAGAAATACCATTATTAACTCCATTTCTAGAACAGAGTTACTGAGGTCTGAGAGATTTAGCAACTTGGCTTAGGCCACACAACTAGTAAGGAGTCAAGTACAGGCAGTTTGACCACAAAGCCTGCCAGCTTACTCATCACACTACAACACAATGCTTTTGACACATCAGTTCTGGGCCTAAAATGATACACAGAAACTTTGAGAAAATGCAGACACACAGAATGCTCCCAGCCTATACCAGGCCTAATATTCCTTCCTCTCTTGTACTCTCCATCTTATGTAGTGATAGTATAGACCTCATAATTGGTTCCTGTTTGACAGAGGAGGAAACAGAGACATAAGGTCAGGAAGGTAGTCACCTAAAGACACACTGATAATGAACAAAGACCCTGGCACCCTGGTACGCAAAGGACCATTCAATAGGGCACTGGGGGTTAACCCTAAAAAGGAGGAAGGTGGTGGTAGCTATAGAACAAGAACTTGATTGTTACTATGAAGCCTATACTCCTGGAAAGAAACTTGCCTCCACGCCTTTGTATGAACTCTCATCTCCCATTCCTTTCTATCTTAAGGCAAATATCTGGAAGACAGGAGGCAGAGGAGATGGTCCTGTGGTTTACCATTTCCCACCATAAAGGCAGATATAGAGAAAAGACTTCAACACCAAAATGGGGGTAAGGTGCAAGGACAGGCAGAAGTAGGCATAGCTTTACCAGACTAGTCTTCCCTAAGCTAAAGTGCAGAGCTCTTTCTGCAGAGCTCTCTTCTGCTAAGTGACTCCAAATGCCACAGGATGGGGGATACAGACAAAAGTGGGGGCGTGAGTTGGCAGTTCCTGGGTATGGCCTGAACTGGGCCTGTAAGTGAGTATGAGATGCTGCGTGGGGTCTGTCTGTTGATGAAATGAAGACAACATTGTATGGAGACAAGGCAGGTCTGAGAAGGTAGCAGATATGGAAGGGGATGTGTCAGAATGAGTGAAGAATTTCTTTGTCTAGTTTTGTTGCCAGAACACAGTGTGGCTATGTATTTTTGAGAGGCATGTTCATACTTGGGTGGATGGGAGGCATAGCTTATTATATTCATGGTATATGTGTATGTGTGTGAAATGTCAGGGAAGGAAGAGTCTTGTTAGAATCTTTGAAAAAGTCTGCCTGTCTGGATGTGCATGTCAGTTTCTGTGTAGTATTCAAGGAACACTAGATATAGACAATATGTCTGAGGGTGATGTTATATGTAAGTTATGCAAGAGAGACATGGGGTGAAGTGTGCATTATGTATTGTGGATTGTGGGAGTTACACTGAAGTGCTGGCAGAATGCATGGTGTACTGGCTGTGTGGCATATACATGAGCCATGGAATGGTCTAGACACATCGTGCCCCTCAGTGATCTTAGCTATGTCTTTCTGAACCTCAACTTCTCTGCTGCAAAGTGGGGATAAAGCCCACACCTAGCCATGGTTGAATGAAAATTCAGCAAATTATTCCACAGAAAGTGTCCTGCACACAATAGGTGCTCAAAATGTGGTTATTACCATTATTCTGACTGCAAAGTGAAGTTACCAACACCTGGGTCAGAGCAAGAGTCATTAAATATTTGCCAAGTTGAGTAATAAATGACTTATTTCATTTGATTTTGCCTATTTAATGTCAAATACTCAGTCGATAACTAAACTGGGGCTTGAATTGTCGCATTATTTTATCTATGTTGATAACCCTAGAACTGGAATCCTGGACTTTCAAAGTCCATGGTGGTGAGGTAGGGAAAGAAGGAGATGGTTGGGAAGCCAAAATCAGCAAGGCCCAAGCTAAAAGTAAGGGAAGGATGGTGCCAGGAGCTCTCCAGGCACTAAAGGAACTGAGTTAAGGAGAGGTAAAGGCAATGAGTTGCCAGGATCCAAGAGAATATGGTGAAGGATAAGAAACATCTAAATTCTCCATACCTGTCCTGGGCTCTGTTATTCAAAGGTAGCTCTTGAGTTGGAGACTCAAGTTGATCTAGGATAAGACAAAATTAGCTACCTAGAATCAGAGGGAATGAAGAGGCAAAAACTGCTTACAGAGTAGCTTCTCATTGCCATAGACTTGATCATAGGTACAGCATAGTTCTATAACTTAGGTCTCCAGGATCTGGCTCAAAGCAGAGGTTCATCAAGTGATCACGGAGAAAAGAAGTCACATAGTACTAGAGCCACAACAGTGTTGAGGCTATAAATTAAGATTCCTGATTCCTTATTTGTTTGTATATTGTCTGTCTTCTCTTATTATAATGCTCTTTATGACTGTTTCCCCTATCCCTAAAATAATACCTTGCATGGAGTGAGTACATAACAAATAGTTATACTAGATCACAGAAGTAAGGGTAGTATGTGTAGCTGTTATTAATGTTTTCTCTTTTTTAGTAGTTTTTATTGTGATAAAACATATATAACATAAAATTTGCCAATTTAACCATTGAGTGGCATTTATTACTCCCCAGTAAGTGCAACCATCACCACTTATCTATTTCTGAAACTTTTCCACATCTCCAAACAGAAACTCTAACCATTAAGCAATAGCTCTCCACTCTCTCCATCTTCTCAGTCCTTGGTGACCCCTAATTTACTTTCTGTCTCTATGAATTTGCTTATTCTGGATACTTCATATAACTGGAATCATATAACATATATTATTTAGTTTGTGGCTTATTTCACTTAGCATAATGTTTTCAAGGTTCATCCATTTTGTGCCATGTGTCAGAACTTCATTCCTTTTACTGGCTGAATAATATCCCATTGTATGTATATGCCCATTTTGTTCTATTCATTTACAGACACTTGGGTTGTTTCCATGTTGTGGCTGTTGTAGATAATGCTGCATTGAACCTTGGTATACAAATATCTGTTTGAGTCCCTGTTTTCTGTTTTTTTAGGGGTATTTAGATAGGAATGGAATTCCTAGGTCATATGTAATTTTATGTTTAGTTTTTTGAGAACTTGCCAAATTGTTTTTTACAGTGGCTGAACCATTTAACATTCCAACCAGAAATGTGAGTGTTCGAATTTCTCCACAACTTTGTCGACATTTACTTTCCATTTTTAAAGCTTTTGATATTTTGATATTATGGTCAAATATACATAACATAAAATGTATCATCTTAATAAGTTTTAAGTGTACAGTTCAGTAGTACTCAGTACATCTACATTGTTGTGCAAACAATCTTCAGAACTTTTCTTTTTTTGTTTGTTCTTTCCAGTTTTATTGAAATATAAGAGACAATTAGTTACTCATATTTACATTATACAATTCAATGAGTTTTTTTTTCCAATTATACTTGGCATACAATAATGCACTAGTTTTAGTTGTACAATGTAGCAATTAGAGATCTATATAACTCACAAAGTGATCACTCCGTTAAATCTAGTACCCCTCTTCCCTCTTGCATATTTATTACAACATTGTTGACCATTTTCCCCATGCTACACCTTATCTTCCTATGACTTTTCTAACTATGTGTTTGAACCTCTTAATCCCTTTGCCCCTTTTCACTGTCTCTCCAACTCCCCTTACATCCAGCAGCCCTCAAAATATTCTCTGTATCTATGAGTTTGTATCTATTTTTGTTGTTGTTGTTTAATTTGTTCTTTTGATTCCACGTGTACATGATATTTATCTTTCTCTATCTGACTTATTTCATTCAGTGCAATACCCTCTGGGTCCATCAAGGCAATATCTTTTTCCATCCTTTTCCTTTTAGTATGTGTGTATTTTTAACCGTGAAGTGAGTCTCTTATAGGCAGCATATGTAGGAGTCTTGTTTTCTTATCCATACAGCCACCCTATCTTTTGGTTGGAACATTTAATTCTTTTCCACTTGAGGTACTTGTTGATAGATATGTAATTATAACCATTTTTTAATTCATGTTTTTGATACACATTTTTTTCTTCTTAGAGAAGTCCCTCCAACATTTCCTGTAATACTGGTTTGGAAATGATGAATTCCTTTAACTTATTTTGTCTGGGAAGCTCTTTATCTGTCCTTTGACTCTAAATGATAGCTTTGCTGGATAAAGTATTCGTGGTTGTAGATCTTGGGGTTTCATCATGTCAAATATTTTGTGCCAAGCCCTTCTATCCTGCATAATTTCTTTTGAGAAATCAGCTATCAGTCTTATGGGTGCTCCCTTGTAGGTAACTAACTGCTTTCTTCTTGCTCCTTTAAAAATTCTCTCTTTGTATTTAACCTTTGGTATTTTAATTACGATGTGTGGGCCTCTTTGGGTTCTTGGGTTTTGTGATACTCTGAGCTTCCTGGGGTTTATGTCTATTTCTTTGAGCAGATTAGGGAAGTTTTTCATCATTATTTCTTCAAATAGGTGTTCAACTTCTTGTTTTTTCTTCTTCAGGTACCTCTATAATACAGCAGTTTTTATATTTAATTTTGTCTCAGCGGCTCCTTAAATTATTATTATAGTCTTGGCTTCTTTTTTCTTCTTCCAAATCTGATTGGGTGTCCATGGCTTCCCTATCCTCTATATCAGTGGTTTGATACTCTTCTTTATCCACTCTGTTGATTGCTTCTAATATATATCTTCATCTCAGATAATGTGACCTTCATTTCTGACTAGTTCCCTTTTATAATTTCCATTTTTATGTTTTTTATCTCTTTGTTAACAAAGTTCTTGCTGAGTTCATCTACACTTCCCCTAGGTTCATTGAACATCTTTATAACCAGTGTTTCGAACTCTGCATCTGTTAGATTGCTTGATTCCATTATATCTGGATCTCTGTTCTGTTCTCTCATACAGTTTCTGCTTCTTTGCATTCCCATTTTGGCTGCCTTTCTGTGTCTGTTTTAATGTAATGAGCAAAGCTCCTAAGTCTTCTGGTCTTATTATGTCTAGTGGCATAGTCCTGAGAAAGGTTCAGTAGCAGGTCAAATTTAGCCCCAGCCTGTGCTCCTCTGAGACAACTTGTTAAGATTCAGAAACCAATCCACAGATGTTGTGGTTATAGTTGCCATAGAAGCCACACCAGACACTGAGATCAGCTGCCACAAGAATGGGTCTTGGAGCTGCTCAGCAAGGGGCAAAGGTCTTGATGAGGACACAATTGGATGTGGCTTGGGTAGAGACACAAGTTGGACTTTCAGGGAATCCTCTGGGCCAAGTGATCTCTGTTATCCAGTTTGATGATGTCTCAGTTATGGCAGCACTGCATCCATACACTGGCAGAGGGGAGGGATCAACAGTGGAAGAATGAATACTGCCAGCACTTCTGCCCAGGAGAAAGCCTGGCCTCCTGCCCTTGCTCCAAAAACTCGGCATCCCCCTGTAAGTTCCTGGTGCCTACCGAGCAGCCAACCTGGCACTGGTGCTCAGAGTGAGTGAGTCTGTCATCGTGAAAGTTCCATTGCGGACATGGCCCCTTTAAAAAGAACATCGGTAGCTGCTGGGTGCAGCTGCTGCAGACTCTGTCCCACTTAGCCACTGGGGACTGGGCAAACTTGTGTCTTTGTTCCCTCCTATCTCCTCCTGTTGCAGGGTGATTTCTTCTTTCTCTCTAGTTGTAGTGCTTCTGTTCATCTAGACTCTAGGTGACTGCTTGCAGTTTGCTCTGTGCTTCCATCACAACTTTGATGTAGTCTTAAAAGCAGATGAACAAAGCCTCTATCATTTATGCCATTTTGCCCAATCTTTCCTAGAACTCTTTTCATCTTGCAAAACTAAAACCCTATACCCATTAAACAATAATTTCCTATATTTCTCTTCCCCCAGACCCTGGAAACCACCATTCTACTTTCTGTCTTAATTAATTTAACTGCTCTTGATACCTCATAAACATGTAATCATGCAGGATCTGTCTTTTTGTGAATGGCTTGTTTCACTTAGGGTAAGGTTCTCAAGCTTCATCCATGTTGTAGTATGTATCAAAATTTTCAAATTTTTTTAAATTAATTTATTTTAATTATTTTCAAGTGTACAGTACATTGGTTAGACATCTATATAGTTCATAAAGTGATCCCCCTAATTGCTCCCTCCCTCTCCTGACCCTCCACCCAGGCAACATATTCATACTAACTGTATTCCCTATGCTGTGCTCCCCATCACTGTGACCATCCATCAGCTACTAATTTCTACTTCTTTTATTCTTCACCCCATTCTCTCAGCCCCCCAAACCCCTTCCCCTCTGTCTATCACCTAATTGACCACTATATTTGTAAATCTGTTTTTGATTAGTTTGTTTTTTTTATTTCTTAGATTATACATATAAGCGAAATCGTATAGTGTTTATCTTTCTCTGTCTGACTTAAATATCTTCTAGGGCCATCAAAACCATATCTTTTTCCATCCCCTTCCTTTAAGTCTGTGTGTGTCATTTAATCTGAAGTGAGTCTTTTATAGGCAACATGTTGGGGTCTTGTTTTCCTATCCATTCATCCACTCTATCTTTTATTTGGAGCACTTAGTTCTTTTCCATTTGAGGTACTTACTGATAGGAATGTAGTTGTTGCCATCTTTATTCCTGTTTTTGATACATGTTTTTTTCTTCTTAAAGAAGTCCCTCCAACATTTCCTGTAATACTGTCTTGGTGGTGATAAATTCCTTTAGCTTATTTTTGTCTGGGAAGCACTTTATCTGTCCTTCAACTCTAAATGATAGCTTTGCTGGATAAAGTATTTTTGGTTATATATCCTGGGTCTTCATCACGTCAAATATTTTGTGCCAAGCCTTTCTGTCCTGCATAATTTCTTTTGAGAAATCAGCTGCCAGTCTTATGGGTTTTCCCTTGTAGGTAACTAATTACTTTTTCTCTTACTACTTTTAAGATTCTCTCTTTATTTTTAAACTTTGTCATTTTGATTATGATGTGTCTTGGCATGGGCCTATTTGGATCCTTGGTGTTTGGGATACGCTGAGCTTCCTGCAGTTTTATGTCCATTTCTTTCACAATGTTAGGGAAGTTTTCCATCATTATTTCTTCAAATAGCTCTTCAACATCTTATTTTCCTTCAGGTACACCAATCAGATGAATATTTTGACCCTTAATAGTGTCCTATGTGCTCTTTAAATTATTTTTATAGTCTTGGCATCTTTTCTTTGCCATTCTGATTGAGTGTCCTTGGCTTCTTGTCCTCTAGATATGTCATTTGATCCTTTTCTTTATTCACTTTGTTTATTCCTTTGTTTATTCAATTTAATATACTTCTCATCTCAGATAATGTGTCTTCGTTTCAGACTGGTTCCCTTTTATAATTTCCATTTCCATTTTTTATGTTTTTTATCTCTTTTTTGAAGTTCTCACTGAATTTATACTTCCCAAAACTTCATCAAGCATCTTTATAACCAGTGTTTTGAACTCTGCATCTGTTAGATTACTTGACTCCATGATATCTGGATCTCTGTTCTGTCATATGGTCTCTACTTCTTTGTCTTCCCATTTTGGCTGCCTTTCTGTCTCTTTCTATGTGCTAAGCAAAGCTCCTAAGTCTCCCAGTCTTATTAGTGTAGATTTTTGAAGTAGGTGTCCAGTGGCACAGTTTTGAGAGGGGTTCAGCTCCAAGCCAAATATAGCCCAAGCCTGTGCCCCTCTGGGGCCACCTGTTAAGATTCAGGAAGCAACCCACAGATGCTGTGCTTATAGTTGCCTCGAAAGGCCACATCAGAAATTGAGGCCAGCTGGATCCAGTGTGAGTCTAGGCACTGCTTAGCAAGGAGCACCTGACTCACTGAGGATATACCTGGATGTGGCTTGGGTGGGCCCCTGAATTGGGGGAGGCAGAGTTTCAGGGAATCCTCTGGGTGGAGCAACCTCTGTTATCCAGTTTGATGACAACTGGGCTATGGTGGTGCTGTGTCTGCGCACTGGGACGCGGGGAGGGCTCAACAGTGGAACAATGGATACTGCCCATACTTCTGCACAGAGTAATTCTTGTCTTGACCCTCACTCCGACAATGTCTCCCTATAAGTCCTTGGTGTCCCTATGCCTAGCCAAACTGGCACTAGTGCTCAGAGCAAGCAGTTCCATCACTGTGAAAATTCACTCGCAGACGCAGTTCCTTTAAGAGGCATCTGCTGCTGCTGCAGCCTGTGTCTGACTTAGCTGCTTGAGACTGGGCAGCTTCTCATCATCATCCCATCCTATCTTCTGCTGTTGCAGGGTGATTTCTTGGATTTCTCTCTAGTTGTATGGCTTGTTTATCTAGACCCCAGGTGATTTTTCTTTGTTGCTTGCTTCTTGTTTCTGTCACAACTTTGATTTGGCTGCCAGAGGGATAAACAGAGCTTTGATCATCTACACCATTTTTTTTTCCTCTTTCAAAATTTTCTTATTTTTTTAACTAAATAATATTTGTGTGCATATACCACATTTTGTCATACATTTATCTGATGATGAACATTTGAGTTGCTTCCACCTTTGGCTATTGTGAACAATACTGCCATGATCGTGGCTGTACAAATATGTCTTTGAAATTCATCCTTCAATTATTTTGGATATATACCCAGAAATGGAATTGTGGGGTCATATGGTAATTTTATTTTTAATTTTTTGAATAACTGTCATGCTGTTTTCCATGGCAGCTATTCCATTTTACATTTCCATCAACAGGGCACAATGGTTTCAAACACATTTTCACCAACACTTCATTCTTAGTATTATAGACATCATAATAGATGTTAAATAATATCTCACTGTGGTTTTGACTCATATTTCCTAATTACTACTGATGTTAAGCATATTTCCATATGTCTTTTTGACGTTATATCTTAATTGGTGATATGTTTAACTCTTTCACCTATTTTTAGAAATCATTTTGTCTTTTTGTTGTTGAGTTCTAAAAGTTCTTTATATATTCCAAATATTAAGCCCTTATCACATATATAATTTGCAAATGTTTTCTCTCATTATGTAGGTTGTCTTTTCAATTTCTTGATAATGTCTTTTCCTTTGATGCACAAAAGTTTTTAATTTTGGTAAAGTTCACTTTATCTATTTTTTTTTTATTGCTTTTGGTGTCCTATTTAAGTATGCCAAATCCAAGACCATGAAAATTTTACCCCTATGTTTTCTTCTAAGGGTTTCATAGTTTTATCTTTTATATTTAGGTCATTGATATATTTTGACTTGATTTTTGTATATGGTGTGCGGTCATGGTCCAATTTCATTCTTTTTTATGTGGAAGTCCAATTTTCCCAGCACATTCAGTTAAAAAGACTATTTTTTCCCTATTAAATGGTCTTGGTACCCTTGTCAAAAATCAATTGGTCTTATTTATGAACTTTTAATTTATTCCATTGGTCTATATGTCTATATTTACACCATTATCACACTCTTTTGATTACCTTTGTAGTAAGTTTTGAAATTGGAAAAAAATTCCTCCAGTTTTCTTTTTTTTTTTCAATATTGTTTTGACTATTTGGGGTCCCTGGCAATTCTATTTGAGAATTGACTCTTCTAATTTTCAAAAAAGGCTGTAGGAATTTGATAGGGGTTGCTTTGAATCTGTAGTTAATTGGGATAGTGAAATTAACACTTTAACAATATTGCATCATCATATCAATTAACATAGGATGTTTTCTATTTCTTTAGAACTTGTCTTTCAGCAGTATTTTGTAGTTTCAGCGTATAAGTATTTTACCTCATTATTAAATTTAGGATTAAATTTATCCCTCAGTATTTTATTCTTTTAATGCTCTTTTAAGTGTACTTGTTTTCTTAATTTCCTTTTTTGACTTGTTCATTACTGACAAATAGAAATACAAATGATTTTGTGTGTTAATATTGTACCCTATGACATGGCCGAATTTGTGCATTAACTCAAAGTTTCTTTGTGGATTCTTTGGGATCTTCTATATATAAGATCATGTGTCTGTAAATAAAGATACATTTACCTATTTTCTTTCCAATTATTTATTTATTTTGGTCTTACTGCTCTACCTAGGACTTCCAGTATAATGTTAAATAGCAGTGGTGAAAGCAGACATCTTTGTCTTATTTCTGATCTTAAGGAGAAAGCTTTCAGTCATTCACAATTGAGTATGATGTTAGCTGTGAGTTTTTCATAAGTGTTTTTTACCAGTTTTCTGAGTGGCTTTTTTTTTTTTTATCATAAAGGGGGTTCATTTTGTCAAATGTCTTTTCTGCTTCTATTGAAATGATCATTTTTTCCTTTGTTCTATGAATGTGATGTATTAGGTTGATTGATTTTCTTGTGTTTAATGACCCTTGAATTCCTGGGGTAAACTTCACTTTATCATGATGTATAGTTCTCTTGATAGACTACTGGATCTAGTCTGATAGTGTTCAGTTGAGAATGTATGCATCTATATTCATAAGGGATATTAATATGTAATCTTCTTTTATTCAAATGTCTTTATCTGGCTTTAGTATCAGGATAATTCTATCTTTATAAAATGAGTTAGAAAGTGTTTCCTCATTTTTCTATTTTTTTTTGAAAGAGTTTGAAAATAATTCGTAGTAATCATTTTTTAAAAGTTTGATAGAAGTCATCTGTGAAGCTGCTTGGTCCTGGATTTTCCTTTGTTGGAAGGTTTTGACTACGGATTTAATCTTTTTACTTGTTATAGGTCTGTTAAGGTTTCCTATTTCTTCTTGAGTGAGGTAATTTATATATATTTTAGGAATTTGTACATTTTATCTAAGTTATTTAATTTGTTGGTATACGATTTTCATATATTTTCTTATAATCCTTTTTATTTCTCCAGGATTGGTTAGCAATGTCTTTTCTCCATTTTTTATTTTAATTACATGTGTCATTTTTCTCTTTTTCGTTGTCATTCTAGCTTAAAGTTTGTTAGTTTTGTTGATCTTATCAAATAAATCATTTTTGGTTTCATTGATTCTATTATTTTTCTGTTCTCTATTATCCTTACCTCCAATCTAATCTGTATTATTCCTTCCTTCTGCTAGCTTTGGGTTTAGTGTGCTTTTCTTTATATAGTTCCTCAAGGTGTAAAGTTAGAGTATTGATTTGAGATATCTCTTCTTTTTTAATGTAGATATTGACAGCTATAAATTTCAGCCTGATCACTGTCTTCACTATATCCCAATAATTTGGGGATTTTGTGTTTTTATTGTAATTTATCTTTAAGTTTGTTCTAATTTGCCCTATGATTTATTCTTTGATCTATTGGTTGTTAAAGAGTATGCTGTTTAATTTCTATATATTTGCAAAATTTTCACTTTTTCTTTTCTTACTGGTTTCTAGCTTTATTTCATTGTGGTTGAGAAGACACTTTGTCTAATTTTAATCTTTAAAATATTATTGGGACTTGTTTGGTCACCTAACATGTGGTCTATCCTGTAGAATGCTGCATGCACATTTAAGAACAATGTGGGTTCTGCTGTTGTTGGTTGGAGTGTTCAATATATGTTTGTTAGGTGTAGATGGTTTACAGTACTGTATATAAGTTCTCTATTTTCTTATTTATCTTTTTTTAAGTGGTCTATTATTAAAAGTGTAGTCTTGAGTTTTCCACAATTATTGTACAAGTGTCCATTTCTCCCTTTAATTTTGTTATGTTTGCTTCATATTTTGTGGGCTCAATTGTTTGATACATATGTATGTATGTGTGCGTGTATACACACATATATATGTGTGTGTATATATATATATGTGTGTACACACACACACACACACACACACACACACACACACATATATATATATATATATATATATATATATATATATTCTTGATGAATTGATTCTTTACCAATATATAACTTTATTCTTTGTCTCTTATAATAGGTTTTGACCTAAAGTCTATTTTATATGATATTCAAATATCAGCCCAGCTATTTTTTTGGTTACTATTTGCATGGAAAATTCTTTTGCATCTTTTTACTTTCAATCTATGTGTGTCTTTGGACATAAAAAAGACTTTTTGCAGACAGCATATAGTTGGGCCATGTTTTTTAACCATTCCATCAATCTCTGCCTTTTGATTGCATAGTTTAATTTATTTACATCTAATTACTAATAAGAAAGCACTTTATCCTTCTGCTATTTGTATTTTGTATTCTTTATTTTTCTCCCTCTTTTTCTCCATTACTGCTTACTTTTTTTTTTTTTGAGATGAATTATTTTGAGTTCCTTCTCTTTTTCTTCTGTGTATATTCTTTAGAGATTTTTCCTTAAGTTTACCTTGGGAGATGATATTTAACATCCTAAATTTATAACAATCCATTTCTTCATAAGGATTCTAGTTACTGTTCAGTGTCTTTTCATTGCTACCTAAAAGACTCTCTTTAGCATTTCTTTCAGGGTAGGTCTAGTGCTAAAAAGATTCCCTCAGCTATTGTTTATCTGGGAAAGTTTCAACTTCTCCCTTATTTTTGAAAATTTCCAGATAAAGAATTCTTGGTTGATGGATTTTTTCTTTCAGCACTTTAAATATATTATCTTGTCTTTTGGAAACAGTTTTTTTTTTTTTATGACAAATAGGCTGTTAATCTTATTCAGCATCCCTTGAATGTGATGAATCACTTTCTCCTTTACTGCTTTCAAGATTTCTTCTTTATCTTTTGACAATTTAATCATATGTCTCAGTGTCAATCTCTTTGAATTTACTTGAAATTTGTTGAAATTCTCGAAATTGTAGATTCACATCTTTTGTTAGGTTTGAGGAGTTTGGAGACATTATTTCTTTAAATAGTCTTTCTTCTCCTTCATTTCTTTTTCTCTCTCTGAGATGCCCATAATCTGCATGTTGGTCCACTAGATGATGTTTCATAGGTCCCTTAAGTCCCATTGACTTTTTATTATTCTTTCCTGCTTCTCACACTTGATAATTTCAATTGGCCTATCTTCAGTTTCACTGCTTCTTATTTCTCCCTGGTTAAATATGTTGTCGAACCCCTCTGTTCATTTTTTTTCTTTTCAGTTATACTCTGTAGCTCTAGAATTTCCATCTCGTTCGTTTTAATAATTTTTATCTCTTTATTTATATTCAAAAATTTTCATACACTCTATTACTCATTTCCTTTAGTTATTTCTCCATAGTACTTTGGTACTTTGGTACTTTGAGTATATTTAATATAGTTGTTTTTAAGTCTTTGTGTAGTATGTCTCACATGTGGACTTTATCAGGGATAGTTTCTGTCCATTTATTTTATTCCTTTGAATGAGACATACTTTCCCATTTCTTGGTATATCTTGTGATTTTTGTGTTGTTGTTGTTGTTGACAACTGGACATTTGAATATTATAATGTATTAACTATGGAAATCAAACTCTCCTCCTTCCCCAGGGTTTGCTGTTTTGTTGAATGTTGAAGATTGTAGTAGTTTGTATATTTAGTGAGTATTCCAAACTATTTTTTCAAAGACTGTATTTCTTGTCATGCATAGTCTCTGAAATCTCTATTCCTTTAGCTCATGTTTGGCTAGTATTTTGATAGAGATTTCCTTAAATTTCAGGAGCGGAAACAAAAAAAGAATAAACAATAACAATAAAAGAAAGTCATCCTTCCTCCAAAAACAAAAAATAAGAAAATCCTAAACACCTCTCCTAATCTTTGTAGATTGGCTCTATGCTGGGGTAATCCAGGCTTGCACTGACGCTAAAGTAAAAGTTTAGAGTAGTCTGAGTTTTGAGTTAGACAAAATAGAGACAAATTCTTTGCATTAGTCCTTCAGGTAGCCCCCCAGAGAACTTAGAATATAAATAAACAATATTTTGTAAATAAGGTCTTCTCTGTGCCCCCAAAAACCAGGAACCAGGGTTGCACACTGGGGCCATGGGATGCCAACATGTTTAAACTATCATACTCAGGAAGGGATGGGACAAGGGCAAGTAAGTGTGCCACAAAGCTCTCCTATCATTTTCAGTTGCCTTTTGTTCTTGAGTTACTGTTCACTTGATTGCTGTAAATATTTGACTGTTTCTCAATGTTCTGACAAAGTTGGTTCTGACTGTTTCTGCTTTTTTTATGTTTCTGTGGAGAGATGAGAGCTTGGAATTGTCTACTCTGCCATTTTGCTAAATTATATAATTCTTTAAAATAAGAGCTTTATTGAAACATAATTCATATACCATAAAATTCACCCTTTTAAAATATAAAATTCAATGTTTTTATTTTTTTAATTATAATTGGCATTCAATATTATTTTATATTAATTTTAGGTGTACAGCATAGTGGTTAGACATTTACATAATTTATGAAGCGATCCCTCCAATTAGTTTAGTACCTACCTGGCGCAATACATAGTTATTACAATATTATTGACTATATTCCCTATGAGGTACTTTACATCCCATGACTAATTCATAACTATCAATTTGTACTTCTTAATTCCTTCACATTGTCACACAGTCCATCAAACCCCCACCCATCTGGTAACCATTGGCTTGTTCTCTTATTCTATTTACGTTCTGCATATTCATTTATTTTGTTCTTTAGATTTCACATATAAGTAAGATTGTATGGTATTTGCCTTTCTCTGTCTGATTTCTATCACTTAGTGTAACACACTTTAGATCTATCCATGTTGTTTCATTCTGTTTTATGGCCGAGTAATATTCCATTGTACATAGATACCACAATTTCTTTATGCAATCATTTATTGATGGGTACTTTGAGTGTTTCCCTATCTTGGCTATTGTAAAGAATGCTGCAATGAACATAAGGGTGCATATGTCTTTTCAAATTAATGTTTTCATTATCTTTGGGTAAATCAAGAAGTGGAATTGCTGGGTCATATGATAGTTCTATTTTTATTTATTTTTTTTGAAGAAAATATGCATACCATTTTCCATAGTGACTGTACCTATTTGCAATTCCACCAATAGTGTACAAGGGTTCCCTTTCTCTATATTTTCACCAACATTTGTTTTTTGTTTATTTATTGGTGATAGCCATTCTGACAGGTGTGAGGTGATAGCTCATTGTGTATTTAAGTGACTTCTCTGATGATTAGTGACATCGAGTGAGCACCTTTTCATATGTTGATTGGCCATCTGTGTATCCTCTTTGGAGAAATGGTACTGGCATAAAAACAGACACATATGCAAGAAGAAACTCAAAATGGATTAAAGACTTAAGTGTAAGACCTGAAACCATAAAACTTCCAGAAGAAAATGTAAGCAGTAAAGTCTCTAACATTGCTCTTAGTGTGTGTATGTGTGTGTGTATGTATGTGTGTGTGTGTATGTATATATATATATATATATATATATATATATATATATATATATATTCTGATATATCTCTTTAGGCAAGAGAAATAAACATACAAAAATAAACAAATGGAACTATATCAAACTAAAAAGTTTTTGTGCAACTCAGGAAACCATCAACAGAATGAAAAGACAACCTACTGAATGGGAGAAGATATTTACCAATGATACATAAAATAAGGGGTTAATATCCCAAATTTATAAAGAACTCATAAACCTCAACACCAAAAAAAAAATTAAAAATGGGCAGAGAACTTGAATAGACAATTCAATGTGTTTTGATATATTCACAGACTTGTACAACCATCACCATCATCTAAATTTAGAACATTTTCATATCCATAAAAAGAAATCCCGTATACTTTATCAGTCACTGCCCATCCCCATATGACTTCTCCTCCAGCCCTAGACATTTACTAGTCTACTTTCTGTCTCTATAGATTTGTCGTTTCTGAATATTTCATGTAAATTAAACCATACATTTTGTGGTGTTTTGTTACTTCTTTCACTTAGTGTAATTTTTGTTTGGTTCATCCATGTCATATCAGATATCAGGACTTCATTACTTAAAAGAAAACTAAGTTTTAAGATAATGGTAAATTAATATGCAGTTGTGGTAAATAATATAGGGAGATCCTCTGTAATTTTTCCCAGTTACCTATAATGATAACATCTTGCACAACTATAGCACAATATCACAATTGAATATTGACATTGATACAGTAAAAATACAGAACATTTTCATCACCATGAGGATATCTCATGTTGTTCTGTTAAAGCCACACTCACATCTCTTCCATCCCACCCTCTCCTTAACCCCTAGTAACCACCAATCTATTTTCCATACATATAATTTTATCATTTCAAGAATTTTATGTAAATGTAATTTTACAACATGTAACTTTTGAGATTGACTTTTTCACTCTGCATAATTCTTTTGAGATCTGCTCAAATTGTTCTGTGTATTAATTGTGTATTCACTTTTTATTGCTGAGTAGTGTTCTATGTTATGATGCACCACAATTTGTTTAACTGTTAATGCATTGAAAGGCATTTAAATAGCTTTCAGATTTTGGCTCTTATGAATAAAGCTGTTATTAACATCATATACAATATGTTTTAAAAATTTTATTTTATTAGTTTCAAGTATACACATATACAGGTTTGTGTGTGGGCATAAATTTCCATTTGTCTGTGTAAAGTGCCCAAGAGTGCAATTGCTGGGTCATATGATAGTTGCATTTATAGTTTTATTAAAAACTGCCAAACTTTCGACATTTCACATTCCCACCAGCAATATATAAGTGATTCACTTTTCTTCACATTGATATCAGTACTTGGTATTGTTACTAATATAGGAAAGAGGTATGAGAACTATACAAGCTGACTAAATATTAAACCAAGTGGAATTCAGAGCCTGCTAGATGCCATTAGACTTGAAATCTGGTTGATTAGCTATACAGTCAAAACATGGGCGCCTGCAGAACAAAAGATTCCTATTGAGATTACTAACAATTGCTTACCCATATCTTTAATGCTTCCCATACCATGAAAGGAAAACAGGAAAACAGAGACTTTAAGCTGTAACCTGAACAAGTTAAAGATAAATCATTCATTCCATTCTTTATTTCCTATGATCAGTAATTTTTAATAGAAACTAAATATATATATTTTTATCATTTCAAGAATTTTATGTAAATATAATTGTATATAAATATAATTTATATATAAAAATAAATATAATTATATATATACACATACATATCTACTCTTTCGAGGCTCACTGTCTCATCCTCTGACTTTGAGAGGAGACCACATCTCTATCTGTGGAGCATTATTCCTTCTCTAATAAACTTTCCTTTGTATTTAATTCTAGATCACTCATGAATTCTTTCCTATGCAGAGGAAAGGACCCTCTCTCAGTGGACATAGGGCTTGAGTCACCACTCGGGGAGATTTGCCCCATCATGCAACATTTTTCCTGGAGACAACTAAGGAACCAAAGGACACAATCTTGATCTGCCTAAATGGGCTGTGGCTCCCCTCTTTAGAGGTTGGCAGATCAAAGTGATTTCTTGGGCAGCAGCTGACACTGTTCCTGGAATCTGGTAGAGGCTAGTTTTCTGACCAAACAGGAATCCATTGGTTCTTTCTGACTTTACTACTTCTCTTCTTTTAACTTCCTTAAAACTCTCATCTGAATTGTGAAGACCCACTGAGATTCTACCTTACTCAGACTCCAAATGCTGATCAGCATCTTTCAGCCTCAAAAGGGTGGGTGAGTCCCAGGGATTCTTCTGTCTCTTCCTTTCAGTCTCTTGCTTTCATTTTTCACTGGGGGCTCATCCAGGATAGCAGTGGATTATGAAAGCTCATCCAGGCTAACTTCCCAATCTTGCCCCTTTGCTTTTTCCTTGACCCCTCTCCTTTCTAGCAGGGACCTATAATGGGAGTAGTGAGTTACAAAAGCTCATCTGGGCTAACTCACCAATCTTGTCTCTCATTTATCCTAGTATTCATTTCTTGATTGGTTCTAGGATGCCAGAACAATCTTCAGAGAAAGACTTAATCATTTGGATTTTGGCTTGGCCCACCCCTGACTGTGCTGATTTTTCTTGGCTTTCATCCTCAGCAAGCAGAACTATCAAGGTAGCCTTTCCCCAAAGGGCTAGGCTTCTTTGCTTTTGTCTCTCCACCTTGGATGCCCCTACAATTATCCCCTCTCCTCTCACTCTTACATTCTGAGGGGGAACCGAGTTCCTTGGAGACTCCATCTGCTCCACCTTCAACTCCTGAAAGCCCTCCTCCCTTTCCTACTAACACAAGCTCTCCTTTATATCCACCACCTTCTGAGGAAGTTCCACCAGTCCCTGAGGAATTTAGCCCTGCTAACACCATCCAAAGTGGGGCTCCATACCAACCTCCCTATGATAAGATAGGCCCCCTCAGGGAAGTTGTAAATGCTGGTGAAGGAATAATAAGAGTACATGTTCCATTTTCTATGCCAGACTTAGCTTTATGTAAATAAAAAATTGCATATTTTCTGAAAATCCTAGAAAATTTACTGATGAATTTGAAAAACTTACTATGACTTATGACTTAACCTGGCAAGATTTACAAATTTTATTACCCGCATATTGTACTGTAGAAGAAAAACAAAGAATTATTGGAGCAGCTAGGGGACATACAGCATTATTATCAGCAATGAGGGCCATGATGTCTACCAAACAAGAGAGAATGCGATCCCAGACCAGTACTCCCAGTGGACTTACCAGAGAAGGGCTCGGGATCTGGAATGCAGAAATCATATGATAACACACATCATAGAGGGATTGAAAAAAAATGTATTAGTAAGCCTGCTAATTATGACAAAATCTGAGAGGTGACCCAAATGAAAAATGAAAATCCTGTCTTATTTTAAGGATGTCTAATGGAAGTCTTTAGAAAACATACCAATGCAGATCCCACAATACCAGAAACAAATATTACTATGGGTCCATTTTATCTCCTAGTCAGCCCCTGATATAAGGACAATATTAAAAAAGTCTGCTCTAGGACCCCAGACCCCTATGAACCAACTTTTGGACATAACCTTTGCTGTCTATAATATTCAGAACAGAGCAGAAGAAGCATAAAAGAGCCAATAAAATAGATAAAAGAGCATATGTTAACCACAGCTATAAGTCCCCTGCTGCCTCAGGGAAACCCTCATTTTGGATATAAAACATTAAATTGTAACATGAAGGGACAATTCGTTTCCTTCACTCATAAGGTTCTCAGCAATAACTGTTGCAACAAGTGTGGGCTAGAAGGACACTGCAGAAAAGACTGCCCATAGCTATGACACCAAAGAAAACCCTCTGAGCCTTGCTTCCTGTGCAATCAGGAGGGGCATTGCTGGCAGAACTGTCTCCAACTCTGAAGGAAGATGGGGACTCCCAAGCCAATAATGGCAGAAAAGGGAAGTGACTGACAAGGCTCAGGGCCCTCACTGGCTCTTACCTAACAACTGTCCATCTCAACCAAAGAGCTTCGAGTAACCCTTGATGTGACAGGTAGGAATATTGAGTTCTTACTTGATATGGGAGCCATTTACTCTCTTCTAACCAAATTTTCTGGGTCATTGTTCTCACAAACATGTTTGATTACTGGAGTTGATGGCTGCCCCCAAATCAAAAAGTTTACAACCTTATAAACTGCATACTAAGAGACCAAATGTTTACCCACCAATTTTCACTTATGCCAAAATGCCCAATCCCTCTATTAGGATGAGATTTACTACTACTAATGCATGCCACTATCCATTTAGACACTTCACAATAAAATTTATTAGCCCACAATTCAGGATCCTTATTCTACTTACAAGATCCTTTATATTTGATACCCCTCAATATTAGGTCACAGGTCAATCCTAAAGTTTAGGCCATTGAAGACTCTGGAAAAACCATTAATGTCATTTCTATTAAAATACAACTAAAACATAAATACTAACCATCCACATAAATAGCAATATCCACTCAAGACCAAGGCATACTAAGGCATATAACCACTAATGAAAAAAATTCTTAAAATATGTACTACTAGAGCCTTGCCAGTCATCTTATAATATCCTTATTCTATCAATAAAAAAGCCTAATGGGAAATAAAAGTTTGTCCAAGATTTAAGGGCAATAAATGAGGCAGTAGTCCCAATTCATCCAATTGTCCTCAATCCCTATCCCCTTCCGACTCAGATTCCAGGGAAGGTCCATTGGTTTACAGTTTTAGATCTCAAAGATGCTGTTTTTTTTACATCCCTTTACATCTTGATAGCCAATATTTATGTGCACGTGAGTGGACTGATCCCAACACACATGAAACCTCTCAATACACTTGGAAGGTCCTACCTCAAGGTTTTCAGGATAGCCTACATTTGTTTGGGAATGCTCTGGCCAAGGAACTCAGAAATTTAAAATTGGCAGATGGTTCTCTTAGTCAATATGTAGGTGATTTGTTAATAATGAGCTCAGCAAAATAAAGCTGTGATTCTAACACTATCCAAGTTTTATTTTTTTAAGGAAAACAGGGATATTGGGAGTCTCCACAAAAGATATAAATTCCCTCCAGAAAGTTAAATACCTAGGGTATGTTTTAACACCAGGTGCCTGAGCTTTAAGCTCCCAAATTAAAGGAAGCTATATTACAATAAAATCTCCCCAGATAAAGAAACAGTTAAGAACCTATTTAGGTATGGCTAGGTTTTGTAGAATATGGACACCCAATTTTGGGGTAATAGCTGAACCTTTATTTGAAACCATAAAAGATCCTGATACTGAACCCCTATTTTAGAACAGATCATGTAAAACTGCTTTCAATACCCTAAAAGAAAAGTTAGGAACAGCTCCTGCATTAGGCCTTCTAAATTTAGAAAGGCCATTTACCCTTTATATAGCCAAAAAACAAGGGACAGCTTTGGGACTGCTAACTCAAAAGTTAGGGTATATTCCAAGACAACTGCCTATTTTCAAAAACAATTAGGTAACTTTAGGTTGGTAACTTCAGGTTGGCCCAGCTGCTTACAAGTTGTAGTAGCCACCATCCTGTTAGTAGAAATTACCAAACTTCCTTAGGACAATGCCTTGAGATGTTAAACCCTCATCAAGTACAAAGTGTATAAGAGACCAAGGGACATCAATGGTTAATCGGAGGACATCTATTGATTTCAGGCCCTCTTATTAGATATTCCTAATGTCATTCTCAAGGTTTGTAAAACACTAAACCCAACCACTTTGATGCCTATACCTGATTTAGAGACTCCTCTCCATCATTGTGTTTAGACTATAGAACAAATTTATTCAAGCAAAATTGTTCTAAAAAATGAACACTTAATCTGAACACGAAATGGTTCACAGATGGAAGTACTTTTATAGATAAAGGGCTCAGGAGGACTGGATATGCTATTGTAAGCATATCAGATGTAACTGATATGCTTTACCAGCTAACACCTCTGATCAAACAGTAGAACTTATTGCTCTTATTGGAGCATTAAAATTGGGAAAGGGACTCAGATTAAATATTTATGCTGACTCAAAATATGGATTTATAGTATTCCATGCACATGCCTCCATATGGAAAGAAAGAGGCCTCCTTACTGCAAAGTGTTCCCCAATTCAATACAAAGCTAAAATTTTACAGCTCTTAGAAGTAGTGAGTGAACCTTGAGAAATAGAGGTCATTCACTGTAGGGGGTGCCAAAAATTCATATGTAATTAAGGAAAACAATCTAGCAGATTGAACAGCCAAAACTACAGCAAATACTAATCCCTCTATCCAAGCAGCCCTCATACCAGAGGCCCTAAGCCCCAACTACATACCTAATTACACCTTGGAAGAAGGCACATAAGCAAAATAATGAAACCTCATTCTCGACTCCTCAGGATGGTTTACAGACAAGCAGCAATTATCCCTCCCAAACACTGAACAATGGAAGGTTAAACTGAGATTCCTTATATAAGCTAATTTCTCCTGTCTCCTTTGGAAGGGGTTTATCTCAAACCACTGAAGAGATAACCAGAGCTTGTAAACTTTGTGCTTGCAATGACTCAGGTAGCCATGCCATCCTTCTTCCTTTGTTAAAGCCAGTACAGCAGAGGAGATGATTCCCTGGGGAGGATTGACAAGTGCATTTCACTCAAATCCCAACTTGTATAGGGTTCAAATACTTACTAGTATTTATTGATACTTTTACTAGATGGATAGCTTTCCCTACCCAGACTGAAAAAGCTTTAGAAGCTTTTGATTCTTACTTAAAGAAATCATCCCTAGATTTGGGCTATCCAGGAGTCCACAAAGTGACAATTGGCCTTCTTTCACTGATAAAATAACCCAGCAGAAAGCTTCTGCTTTAGGGATTAAGTATCATCTTCATTCTTTCTGGAGGCCCCAATCCTTAGAAAAAGAAACACTAGCCAAGCTTTGTCAAAAGAACTATGGGATGTAGGTAACTTTTTTGCTTATTGCACTGCTAAGAGTCTGGATAGCTCTCAAGGACCTTGAAGGTAAGTCCTTTTGAAATAATTTATGGAAAGCCCTTCTTAACTTCAGACCAATATTTAAATGAATAAATTCAATAGATGCTATCCCAAATCATCAATCTGGGTCAAGTTCAAAAAGCACTTCAAGAATACAGTGATAACATTCTACATACTCTTTCTAAAACTCAATTAGATCCTCCAATACAACTGGGAGATTTTGTCTTATTGAAAATGTGGAAGGAAGTGTCCCCAGAGAACCAACTTCAACCCAAATGGAAAGGATCCTACCAAGTTTTGTTAAGCTCCTCAACTGCTATCAAATTATAAGGAATCAATAGTTGTATACATCTGTGGTCTGTGTCGAATTAAACCTGTTTCTCATGAGTACCCACATGTTCTTCCAGAAAATCGAATGAGAAGTGTGACCTATTTCTGTGAATGTGTGGAAGATCTTAAGCTCCTATTCCAGAAAATAGATAAGTCCACATGTCCCAGGGGATTAGGGGACTTTTCTGGATAATTATTCTTTTAACTCCATGTCTATACCACTGCTTTCTTTTCAGAATAATTCAATCTCATTTTCATTGTGAAAATATTCATAGACATTATATATCTTTACCCTAAATTAACAAACTGCCAAGAACTACATGGAAAAATACCCTCATTGTCAATTCCTCTCAAATTTTCTCACCAGGAGAGAAAATATATCGAATTTCTGGGTATGCCACCTTAGACATGAAAACTCAGGAAAAAAAAAAAACTAATTTAAGGTCTTACCCTTTAAGCAATAATACAATATTCTACTCTAAATCTTAAATACAACCATAAACATTACAAAGCCAAAAAACAATTTCAAAGTTCAATGGGTTTCACATCCCCCTCTTTGTTTTCATATGACCAATTTTATTACTCAATATTTTAACTATAATACTACATCTCTAAACTGAAAAGTTAATATAGGATGCATGTCTTGTTACAATTATACCCATACTAGCATCACAGACTCCTTTAAAGCTCTAGCCAAATTAAGTCAGGGCATAATTCTCCCTTCAGAAGAATCCATATTTAAATGACTTAATTGGTCCCACATTATAGTCCAACCTAACTTCAATTCAGAAAGGACTGTATTTCCAATACTACCCATACATGTATTGATTTAACTTGTACACCAAGATCTAATGGAACAGGCTGCACCTCTTGGAAATTGGGTTACACCCTTCAGGGAATACTACCCTCTTTTGATAAACACCGTGCAGTGGGGGAGTCTCACATCCTGCTCCCTCTCATGCCTCTACACAAATGTGTAACTCCACCCAATACATTTTCACATCACTTTAACCAAGCAAGCTGAACTCCCTTCTCAGTCCCATTAGAGTTGTATTGGCTTTGTGGCACCTCTAATAGTCTCCTCAGGGGACCAGAGAAACCCCCAGGGGCATGAGCTTATTTCCATTCAGACGACTCTCAACACAGTGGAGATTTTACCTCAGGAACCATTGCTCCAGGGGGTATCACTCTTCTCAACATAACTAAAATACACCCAAGGACCAAGAGAGCTTTTGGCTTAGTGCTTGCTGAAGCAGTTAGTGCTATTGACACTGTAGCCCCATGGGAAGAATTCATCTATCGCAAAATCATCCTAACAAAGATAATTATGTGAGTAGAGGCAGCCATTTAAAAGCGCAGCAGACACCCTAGGTACATTACAAGCTTCTCTAAATTTATTGGCAAATGTAGTATTTGATAATAAATTAGCATAAGATTATGTTATCAGGTGAACACAGAGGTGTTTGCACTGTTATTAATAGGACCTGTTGTACTTATGTAAATAATTCTGGAATCATTGAAACCAACATAAAAAAAAATATGTGAACAGGCAGAATGGTTACACCAATATAATGAGGGAAACAAAAGACTCCAAGATATCTTTAAGGGCTGGTTCCCTGGCTTTACGCAGTTATACACCTTTTAGGAACTCTAACAGCTATAGTTTTACTATTAATTTTTGACCCTTGTCTTTTCTATCTTTTTGTTAAATTTATGTCTTCTAGCCTACAGCAATTCCATGTAAAGGTAATGGCCATACAAGGCTTCCAAACACTTCCAAATACTGAAACAAGCCTGCCTATAGGGCCCTTCAAACAAATTTCCATAGATTCTTATTCCTGACTGGCAGGGAATACAGCTCCATCTCGGCTTTGAAGAAGTTACAGCAGACAAACCTTCATCCCTTAACACCCCCTTAAAAATAAGGTAATAAAATCTCTGAGGGTTGGGGGACAATATAGGGAAGTGGCATGAGAACTACACAGACTAACTAAATATTAAACCAAGTGGAATCAGAGCCTGCTACATGTTGTTAGACTCAAAACCTTGTTGATTAGCCATATGACCATAATACAGGAAACCTATAGAACAAAGGATGATTCCTACTGAGATTACTAGCAATTTTTTACCCATACCTTAAATGCTTTCCTATACTATGAGAAGAAAACAGGAAAACAAAAACTTTAAGCTGTACCCTGCACAAGTTAAAGATAAATCTAATAATTTATTCTGTTTATTCCCTATAATCAGTAATTTTTCATAGAAACTAAAAAAATAAACATATATAAACCCAGCTCTTTAAACACTCAGGGTCTCATCCTCTGACTTTGAGAGGAGACCATGTCTCTGTCTATGGAGCATTATTCTTTCTCTAATAAATTTTCCTTTGTCCTTAACCCTGGCTCGATCTTGAATTCTTTCCTGCATGGAGCCAAGGACCCTCTCTTGGTGAACATAGGGCTTTAGTCTACACTCGGGGGGATTCACCCAGTCCCAAATCATTACAGTGTTTTATTTTAGAAATTCTGATGGGTTTATAGTAATATCTTGCTGTATGATCTGAGCTATTTCATAGTATCTACCTCAATGGGGTTCATGCGAGAGTTCATGTGTGTAAAGTGTTTGGCATAGTTAGGTAAATGTTAGCTATGGTTATTATTACAAAGTTGGAGATAATATGGTTTTCACTCTCATAATAGTCATTATCTTATGGAGGACAAAAACATGGAAACAAATAATGTTAATCCAGATTGCTAAATGGAAGGAAGCATGGACCAGAAATTATGTAATCCCAGACTGGATTGGGATGGCCAGGGAAGATTTCCCAGGAAAGGTGATCATTAACTAAGCCTACAAGAATAAATTACCTTAGCTAAGCAAAGGAAAGGGCGACATGGATACATTTTAAGCAAAGAGTACATGTAAGATGTAGTGGCTAAAATTTTAATATGGCTATAGGCCAGGGAGATAGGGATGGAGAAAAGCCAGATATGAGGCTGGTGATGAGAAATCAAGCCAGGACTCACGTACTAAGAAAAAAGGAGTTTAGATTTAACCTCATAGGCACTGGGGAGGTACAGAATCCCCAAGAGTGATATTTGGCCAAATTGGAGACTTCAGTGGTGCCTCTCATATCCTATGGCTTCCTACTCAGACTCCTGCTGACAAGAAGGTGACTACTTCCTGGGTCCCTGGTGGGCTCGCTATGCTCCCTTTTCAAGGGTCTTGGTTATAAAAAGCTTTTTACCTACTAGACATATTTACAATTCCTCTCTAACCCATCACCAAAGCTCAAACATGGTCATAAACAATTAATCACATTTCAGTTTTTAGGAAGACAAAAAACTCAGATTTCCATTCTTCAACGCCTTGCTCCAGTTTCTCCTGTTTTTCCCCAGACCTCTCTCAGACTTCCTTGCTTTCTCTTGTTCCTGCCCTAGTAAAATTTAGAGCCTCAGTTGCCTCATCTGTTCCAGGAGGTGTGTTATCCTTAATGGTTTGACATTTCCTAAAGTTATTTGTAATAACAGGAACTATTCTCACACTTGTAGTTGCTAATAGCTTATTCTCCTTTTAATCTTGTGAGACCTCCAGCTTGATGAGTATTGGTTTCATTTTATTTAGATGGAAGCTGAGTTTCAGAAGGGTGAAGTCATGTACCCAAGATCACATTTCAGGTGCAGTGTTGGGCCTTAAACCTATGTGGTTACCACAAGACCAGACTCCCCTTGTTCACCTTCTTGGCCAAACCTTTTCACTTTCTCTCTCACTGGTCCTTACAACCCCCAAAGGACAAGTTTTTGCTGAAAAGTTTCTACTTCTTTCACCAGAAACCCTGGTAAAGATGATTAAGACAGGGCAATCAGAGAAGCATCTAAACAGGCCCAGGAGGGGAGCATGTCCTTCCCTTTACTCTACACTAACATTCAGACTCATGGTGGCAGGTAAGGTGAAGACCTTTAAAGTCCCTAAATGATGAATAGATTGTGGTTCCCCTGTCCATATGTAACTCAAAATAAAAACAATAATAAGCCATTGAAATTAGTATAAATTTCATTAATATTCTGATATATTTTATAATGACTAATTTGAAGTGTTTGTAAATATCAAATAAGAAAATGTTCTCATCTAGGGGGGCATTTTTTGTGCAATGTTTTGAAGGTGATTATTTATTGGCCTATCTACAGTGTATGATGGATGTGAATGCCTGATGATAGCATCATGTGAATCTGAGGGCTGCTTGTTCTCACTGCCATGCTTACCTTGCTTCCTCTGTCTGTCATGGCCTCCAGAAATTGGGGGTCTGTCAGCTTCCACTTTGAGGAATTGGGTTCCATAAGGAATACCTCTAGGGCTCAATTCAGGCCTCTAGCCACAGGTTGTTGGTTTGATGCAGGGGACAGGAAAAGAAAGTGGGGCTCATCCTTTTTCTCTGGCTCCTGCTCTTTTTCTCTGTCTCTGACTCTATATATCTTTTTAACTCTTTCACTTTGCTTTTATCTTTCCCTCTCTATTCATTTCTATCTCTGAGTCTTTCTCTTTTGGCCCAGTCTTTCAGACTGTTTCTGCTTTAATCTCATCCTTTCTGTTTCTCTTTGTCCTTCTGTCCTTCCTTCTGTCCTCCTCATATTGCAGTGTCACTTACTTTGTTTCTTGACTTCTGTAGACATTTGCCTTGGTCTCAATATCTCCCTGTCTTTGTCTTACTTTCTTTCTCATCTCAGAGCCCACAAGGACTTTTAGAAAGGATAAACTGCTATATCCTGATCTCTTTCCCCAGAGGAGTTAGGGATGAAGGCTTATGGCTAAATTTAAACCTTTCAGGCTTGGGTGGGGTCCTCTAAGAAGACAGCTAAGGAAAGAGGGAAAACTGGCTTATTCAGTAAGAGGATGGAGCCTGGGATGGGAACTTGGCAAAGACTGTGACTTCCAACATTCAGTCAGTGTCCTGGCCCTGTGCTCTCTGACTGAGGCCTCGAGGCTATTTTTGGAAATTTTCAAAATGTCCCAGAAGGCTCCTACCCACTCCATTCAGCTTGGGATACCAGAGGATTCATTGAAGATAGAACTGAGGCCTGCTTTCTATTCTTCCTCTATTCTTCCACCAGCCCCGAAATAACAGTAGTAACACTTCCCCAGAATGGGGCATCATGGAGGGAGAGTGTAGTAGTGGTAGCAGGTAATGAGCCAGCCAGAGAGCAGGAAGGTGAATAAGAGCCTCAAATACTAAGCCTCCAAAGTGATCCAGCTAGAAGGGATCCTAGAGGTCAGCTGGTTTTGCTCCCTCAATATGCATATGTGGGGAAGACTAGAGAGGGTACTATTAATATCTCTCAAAAAAAAAAAGCAAGAGAAAAGAATCTCTTAGATTCATTTCCTTCACCTCTGCCCTAGTTTACTATCTCTGTCATAGATTGTTGCAATAGCTTGGTTATTCTGCTTCCAGACTCTCTCTGGGCAACCTAGCCTTTATAGTGGCCAGAGAAACCTATCATATCTTGAGGTGAGTATGGGAGTGGAGACCCAGCTCCGTGTCATTCTGCTTAAAGCCTTCACTAGCTCCCCAGTATCTATTAGACACATAAGCTTAAGCCTGTTTATGATTTATCCTCCTCTTACCTTTCCAAATTCTTCTCTTACAGTGTTTCCCTTTGGAAACTTCAAAACTTTTTGCCATTCTCTGCATTCTCCTAATCTGACATTCTCTTTCTCTCTCTGTTCCTCCATACTCTCTCTCTCTCTCTCTCTCTCTCTCTCTCTCTCTCCCTCCCTCCCTCCCTCTCCCTCTCTCTCTCCCTCTCCCTCTCTCTCTCCCTCTCCCTCTCTCTCCTTCTCTCTCTTCCTCCCTCCCTCCCTCTCCCTCTCTCTCTCCCTCTCCCTCTCTCTCCTTCTCTCTCTTCCATCCTCTTACCCCCTCAAAAAAGTTAATATATGTTTACAAGTAGAAATTCAAATAGCATAGTAAAATGAAAGATAGAACCCCTCAAGCTTTTTACACCCTATTCCCATCCAAAGGTAACCACCTCCTACCTCTTTGACCTAATCCCCTGTTATTCTCTCTCTCTAACTGTGATCCAGCTATAAGCGCCTCCTTGTTGTTCTTAGAACCTATGAGCTCCCACCTCAGGATCTTTGCTCTTGTTAATCCCTCTGCCTCGAATGCTCTTTCCCCAGATATCTTGCATGTTCCCTCAGTTTCTTCATGTTGCTACTTAATTGTTGTCTTCTCAATGAAGCCTTCCTTGACTCTTTATCTAAATGTGCAGCTGCCCCTACATCTCTTATTTACTTCTCTGCTTTATCATTTAGCACTTAACATCATCTAATTCACTACATATTAGACTAGTTTACTTGTTTATTATCTGTCTCTCTCACTAGAATATAAGTTCCATCAGTGATTTTTTTCACCACAACTGTAACTCTAGTACCTAATAAAGCACCTGTCACATCACAGGTTTTCAATAAAATATTCATTGAATGCAATTTAACAGGTGATAATCATACATTCTCTTATGTATTTGAGACAATGTCTAGACTCTATTCTTGTTGACTAATTTGTTCTTTCATTGGTACCAAACTGCTTTAAATACTAAAGTGTGTGTGTGTGTGTGTGTGTGTGTGTGTGTGTGTGTGTGTGTGTGTATAGTATGCACTTACATTTCTGGCTTCTGTACATGCTATTCCCTCTGCCTGGTCTATGTGGAGAACTCCTGCTCACTTTTCAAGTCTCATTTCAAGCTCCATCTTTTTGTGAAATTTTTCCTGCTTTTGCAAGGCTGGATTAGATACTCCTCTTCCATTCTACAATAGTCTCTCTACCATTGTATTTTATCACCTTGTACCTTGATCATCTGTTTGTACATCTGCCTCCCCTACTAAACTGTAAGTACCCTGAGGAACCAGAGCTTCAGGATGATGGTAGTCATAGTGCCTGGTATAATGCCTAGTATTCAGTAGTTGCAGCTGTAATCAGATCTAAATTTGAATCCAACTCTACCAATTCCTAGCTTTGTGATCCTGGGCAAGTTATTTCACCCTTCTGCATCTTAGTTTCATATCCTCTAACACAGGCATCATGATACCACAAGGAGTTGTGTTAAGGATGAAATTAAATAACTCTGCATGCGTAAAGTGTTATAACAAATATGTGGGAATCTAGTTAACTCACTTGTTCCTCATGAAGGAATTAGGGCAAGTATTTTGAGCTCCATTTTTCAGAGACCCAGAGAAGTGAAAGTGAATATTCCAAGGTTACAGGTTCCCAACTGAATCTCCCAGATTAGAAGATCACTCTCTGAGAAGTAGGAATATTATAAACTACAAGGCTCCTGGCTCCTAAGCCAACATGTGAATATGATATACTGCCCTCAGAGAAGACTGGTACCTCTTTGGAAGCATGCCCTGCCCTGCTGAAGGAAATGGAGAGCAGTCCTCCTTTGTCCCCAGCTCCTCCTTAGCCCAGAAATTCTTAGCTATCTCAGCTTCTTAATCAGTGAGCAGGAGATAGTCCCCTACTATTTGAGATTGGAAGAACTTTTTTCCGCAAGGGGCAGTTGAAGGCTGGGCCTGCTCTGGGGGGATTCTGAGAAGGAAGGAGAGCACAGGAATCTTTGTACATAATGTCTATTGTTTGCCAGCCACTTTCTCACATGTCTATTCATTCAGGTAATAAAAATTTACTGATCACTACTGTTTGTCAGGTATTGTGCTGGATGCAGAGAGTGCAAAGGTGAATGAGACTAGAGGTGGAGGACACAGATGGCAAGCAGGTGATAACCATAAAGAACACATGGTAGTTTTCTCATTTTATGGATGGGAAAGCTGGGACTCAGAGGACACATAAATTGACCACAACAAACAGCTAGTGCTGGGATCCAAAATGCAGGTTTGTTTAACCTTAAACCTGGTACTCTTTTCACAATACCATCTACCTCCCTGAACCTGCTGCCTCCAAATAATTTCCTTCACCTACCTATCTTAGCACTCAAAATGACACCATGAGAGGTACTCATGTAGGGTAACACATGCTTCGAAGAGTTCCCTGTCAACATGTCATGACAGCATACCTGAGAGCCTGAGTTATTAGCATATCTCATTTATGAGCTTTAATTTAGCAGTTACCTAGCAGGAAGCAGAAGAGAGTGGGTACCAGATGATGAATTCTGATGGAGGCCAGAAGAGGAAGGACTAAAGATATAGCAGCTAGAATGAGGGTCTTAACATATAGAAGTAAATATGGATTAATACTTGTATAATCTTGGCAAGATAAGACAGAAAAATTGAAATAAATATTGATAAGGTTGATAACAAAAATGAAAAATTTATTTTGTATTGTAAAAATTAAAGTCAAAAGACAAAGGACAGAGGACATATTTGTAAGGTATTTGACATATATGGGGCTGATATCTTTAAATATAAAGAAATTTTACAAATCAATAATAAAAAGATAACACCTCAGGAAAAATTGAACAAAGGATATGAATCAATATTTTAAAAAGAAAAAATATAAATGACTAAGTTAATATAATTTAATTTAAAATAAAAATAACAAAATGAAAAGATGCTTAACCTTAATAGTAATTAAATAAATGAAAATAAAAATGAAGTAGATTTTTTTTTTTGGTCTACCAAATAGGCAAAGATTAAAATGACTGATATTCAGTATTGGTGAAATAAAAGTACTTGCATGCACTGATCTTGGAAATAGAAGTTAGAACCATATCTCTGGTCTTCAGGTACAGAGGGTGGAGTAGATAAACACTGCTTCCCTCTTACGACCACATCAATTACAACTAACCTACAGAACAACTATCAGTGAGAATCACTTGAAGTCTAGCTGAACAAATGTCCTATAACTAAGTATATAAAGAAGAAGCCACATTGATACTGGTAAGAGGGATAGAGATGAGAAACAGGCTGGCTCTACACTCATGTATAGCTGTTGAGAGTTGGGAGAAACATCTTGGCTTTAGAGATACCCCCAGAGGAGCTAGGGGTCCCAGCCCTATGCTTGGCTCCCCAGCCCAGAACACCAGTGCCAGGAAGAGAAGCCCCTACAATTTCTGGCTGTAAAAAACAGTGGAATTTGTGGCTGAGTGAGATGGGGAGGCTGTGGGAGTCCCAGGAGTTCTTCTTAAAGTGCTTGGCCATGGACCTGCTTGCTAACAGATTTACTCACTCTGAGCTCCAGTGCTGGGGCAGCAACTCAAAAGGCACCAGGGACATACGAGGAAGAACTAAAATGTCTGGCTTCTGGATGAGGGCTGGAGGGGCAGCTTTCTCCCCAACAGAAGTGCTGGCAGAATCCACTGTTTCATTGTTGAGCCTTCCCCCATCCCATTGTGCAGATGCAGGCAACAGCCATATCTGAGTCTCCATCAAACTGGCTAGCACTGGTCACACTGCTCTGGTGATTCCCTGAGATATCACCCCACCCAACTTGTGGGTTCACACAAGCCACTTACAGTGGCTTTTCCATTCAACCAGCCAGTCTTAGTTTATGCTTCAGACTTTCAGAAAGCCTCTCAGAGGTACACAAACCCCAACCAAATAGCATCTGACATCTTGCTGAGCAGCCCAAAGCCCGGCACTAGTGGCAGCTGGCCTAGGTTTGCAACTTAGCTTTTTCCAGGCACCTCCAAGCCCAGCATGAGTGGAAGACATCTGCAGATCACTTTGTGGCTCATGCCAGATGGCTTTGGGCAGGTCACAGGTGGTGGGTGAACTTGACCTAAGGTGAGGCCCCTCCTAGGAGGCCCAGGGACCAGAAAACTGGGTGGCTGCTTTGGACTGAGCCAGAGCAGCACTCCGCTGCCTCCACAAAAGATACACCCAAAGAGCAGAGTGGGCAGGAATCAGAGCCCTGTTAAAGTGAATCCTGTTCTGTGATATCAGCTCCTGTATAATAGCTCCTCTACTGTAGTCATGGCCAGACCTTACAATCAATTATCCTGAGGGTCAGTCCCTCCAATTGATATGCAGAGTAACCAAGGCTCAACTACAACAGGAGGGCACACACAACACATACAAGGGACACACCTGGAGCACCCAGCTCAAGTGGCCAGGGAGAGTGGGCCACTGGGACCCTAGGGGACACTTATTACATAAGGCCACTTTACTAAGACTTGGAGACTTAGGAGCCCTATCTAATATAGAGAAACAAACACAGGAAGGCAGCAAAGAATGTGGAGACAAAGAAACATGTCTGAAATGAAAGAACAGAACAAAGCTCCAGAAAAGGAACTAAAAAAATGGAGATGAGTAAGCTACCAGATGCAGAGTTCAAAACCCTGGTTAAGAGGATGCTCAATGAACTTAGCAGAAGAGTAGATGAACTCAGTGAGAACTTTATTAAAGAGGTAGAAAACATAAAAGTAGAGATAGAAAACATAAAAATGAACCAGTCAGAAATGAGGAATGCAATAACTGAAATAAAGAATGCATTAGAGGGAATCAACAGTAAATTAGATGAAGCAGAGGATCAAATCAGTGATTTGGTAGCAGAAAACAGCCAATCAGAACAGCTACAAGAAAAAAAATTAAAAAGAAAGAGAATAGTTTAATGCAGTAGTCCCCAATCTTTTTGGCACCAAGGACTGGTACTCCTATGAGAATCTAATGCCTGATGATCTGAGGTGGAGCTGAAGTGGTGATGCTAGTGCTGAGAAGTGGCTGCAAATACAGATGAAGCTTCTCTCACTTACCCACTGCTCACCTCCTGCTGTGCAGCCTGGTTCCTAATAGGCCATGGACTGGTACTGGTCTGCAGCCCAGGAGTTGGAAATCACTGGTTTAAGGGACCTCTGGAACAATATCAATCATACCAACATTTACGTCATAGGGGTGCCAGAAGGAGAAGAGAGAGAGCAAGAATTTTAAAACCTATTTGAGAAAATAATGACAGAAAAGTTCTCTAACCTGATGAAAGAAATAGACATACAAGACCAGGAAGTGCAGAGTGTCTCAAACAAGATGAATTCAAAGAGGCCCACACCAAGACACATCATCATTAAAATGCTGAAGGTTAAAGATAAAGAGCAAATTTAAAAGCAGCAAAAGGAAAGCAATTAGTTACCTACAATGGAGCTCCCATAAGACTGCCAGCTGATTTCTTAATAGAAATCATGCAGGCCAGAAGGAATTGGCAGGAAATATACAAAGTGATGAAAAGCAAGGAACTACAGCCATGATTACTCTACTCCAAAGCTATCATTTAGAATCAAAGGACTGATAAAGAGTTTCCCAGACAAGAAAAAGCTAAAGGAGTTTATCACCATCAAACCAGTATTACAAGAAATGTAAGAGGAACTTCTTTAAGAAAAAAAATATGTATATATATATATATATATATATATATATATCAAAAATATGAATAATAAAATAGCAATAAGTAGCTAAGCAGGATCGGGTCTGGTTAGTACTTGGATGGGAGACCACCTGGGAAGACCAGGTGCTGTAGGCGTGAAAAATAAAAAAAAAAAAATAAGGGATTGTAAGCTGACAAGTTCCTTGTAATCCATGAGGTCAAACAAGGGTTGCCTAACCTAAAAAAAAATAAAAATAAAAATATATAAATAAATAAAAATAAAATGGCAATAACTACATATTTATCAACAATTACTTTAAATGTAAATGGATTAAATGTTCCAATCAAAAGACATAGGATGGCTGAATGGATAAGAAAACAAGACTTTTATATATGTTGCCTATAAGAGAGTCACTTCAGAACCAAAGACATACACAGACTGAAAGCAAAAGGATGAAAAAAGATATTTTATAAAAATGAAAACAGAAGAATAAGAAAGCTCGGGTAGCAATATTAATGACAGAAAAAATAGACTTTAAAACAAAGACTATAAAAAGAGACAAAGAATGACCCAGTAATGCCACTTCTGAGTATTTATCCAAAGCAAAGCAAAATACTAATTCAAAGGGACATGTGCATCCCTATGTCCATTGCAGCATTATTTACAGTAGCCAAGATATGGAGGCAACCTGGGTGTCCATCAGTGGATGAATAGATAAAAAAGAGGTGGTACACATATACAATGGAATAGTAATCAGCCATAAAAAGAATGAAATCTTGTCATCTGCCACAACATGAATGGACCTAGAGGATATTATGCTGAGTGGAGTAAGAGAGAAAAACAAATGTCATACAATTTCACTTATATGTTGAATCCAGAGAATAAGATAAACAAACAACAGAAACAAGCTTATAGATACTGAGAACATTTTGATGATTGCTGGATTGGGGAGTGGGGAGGATGCCTGAAGGAGGGAGAGGTACAAACTGGTAGTTACAAAATAGTCATGAGGATGTAGAGTATAGCATGGAGAATATAGTCAGTAGTATTGTAGTAACTATGTATGATATCAGATGGGCACTAAATTTATTAGGGTGGTCACTTTGTATGTTATATAAATGTCTAATCACTATGTTGTACACCTGAAACTAATATAATATTGTATGCCAATTGTAATTTAAAAAAACATTTTTTAAAAGAGCAATATTTCTGAAGATTGGCAACATGTATAAAAATTTGAGATTTGCTTATCTATGACCCACTGAAGAACAAATGTGGACCAGTGTGCAGAGATATATGCATAAGGTTATTCATTACAATACTGTTTGATGATACAAAATTGAAAACAACCCAAATATGCTAATTAAACTATGGTACATCCATACATTGAAACACTATGCAATCACTTAAAATGGTGAAATAGACTTTTCTTAGTTGACATACAAAGATGCCAATGAAATATTTTTCAGTGAAAAAAGCAGATTATAAATCAGCATATAGAGGGTGTATATTATGTTTGGGATGTATGTGTGATATTTTGGCCTATATTAATACAATATGAATAATAATATAAATATTATTTCTAGAAGTTCATCTCTATATTGGGTCCAGCTTTAGCATGGCATGTTAGCAGGCACACAGACAAATGGCAAACTGAAGTCTGTCCAGAGGGAAGCAAGTAGACTAGGAGGGAGTGGATCCAACTCAGGAAAATAGTTGAAGGAGCTAGAGCCAGAGAGGATAAAAATTACAGGGAAACCAATTTGGGCTTAAATAGAAGAAGCTCTTGTGATTGAGTAAGCTGTCTAGCTAGGTATGGGGATTAAGCTTCTCACCACTGGAAGTGTGTAAGGAGAGGATAAAGGAGTCAGTTAGATGGCTTTCAAGTCAGTTCCCTTCCAGTTTTAGAGAGTCTCAGACTTGACAAATGCTGTGGATCTGCAATGCCTGCCTAGGGCTGATACGAAAGGCAAAGAGAATAAAGCCCAACAGGATCTGTAGTGAGTTAGAGTAAAGACTACAGTCAACCTGGCTTCCCATCCCCATCCCCTCACACAGGTCTCCCCTTCTCTTGCCTGGTCTCTCTGCCCCCAAAGTCTCTCTCTTCTCCCACAGCATCTGACCTGTGGGAACCGTAGGGCTTCCAGCAAGGAGATTGGAGCTCGTTCAATTCTTTCCTCCTGGGTCAGGGAGTTTAAATTGGCTCCATTAATAGGCTGAATAGGTAGAGGGTTACCGAGGTGGTGTGATTAAAAGGGCACTAGACCAACCCATCTCCCTATTTTAAGAGACCTCTCAATATCTGATTTTTCACTATTAATGCTTTGTCCTTTGAATTTTGAATGCTTTCCAAAATTCCTTTGCAAAAATACCAATAATTCCGGGAAGAGAATCACCTTAAGTTGCCAGGAAAAAGGGAGGGGTAGAGAATGGCGTCTGAATTCTGCAGAGGGCCTCTTCTGAGTGTCTAGAGGAAGTTTTGTATGCTGGGAGGCCAAGCAAGGCAAAAGAAGGCAGTAGACTTTGGGGGAAGAATTTTTCTATCTAGGGGCCCAACCTACTCTGTGGTTAAAGCTTAGAACAGCTAGACTCAGTAGTTCCTAGGCCTTTCTGCACATTAGAATACCCAGAGAGCTTTAAAAAATAGTGATGCCCAGACTTCATTCAAGCCAGAGGATTCTAATTTAATTGGTCTAGGGTGGGGTCCAGACATAGTTATTTTTGCTAATCTTCCCAAGTGATTTTAATTCTAATGGGCTGTGAACTGTTAAGCCAAGAGAGCCCCAATCAGATGAAATCCTGCTTGGGAGAGAATTAGTTAGATCAGCCTCCTGGTCAGGGAGGAAATGGACAGCGCGATAAGGAAATGATGATACTACCCCACTGCTCCCCAGCTATTGCCTCTTACCTCAAGGGTATTTAGGGGTAAGAGGGATAATTACTGTGTAGATGATCAAACTTTCTGGTGAGCCTGGAACTTTCTTTATTTTAAAACTGAAAGTTCCATATTCCCGGCAAACTGGAAAGGTTGGTCCTCCTACACAGGGTGACTGCAAGTATTTAAACCTTAAGTCATTTGCGCACTTATTGGGACAACCACTTCTCTCTCTCTCTCTCTCTCTCTCTCTCTCTCTCTCTCTCTCTCTCTCTCTCTCCCTCCCTCCCAGTTTTCTCTTCTGTAAAACAGGGAGAGCTTTTAAATATTTGTTCTGCCTCTCTCATTGGCTGTTATAAAATGGAATAATGTTAATGAAAGGGTTCAGTGATCTGTAAAGCACTGCATACACTACTGGATGGAATGTTATAAATAATAAGCAGTACCTGCCAGGCTGAAAAGGTCACAGGATTCTTGCCAGTTAAATTTGTAATGTTTATTGTGGTAGCAGGCTGGCTCTCATTTATCCTTTTCTTCTCTCCCATGGGTTGCTTTACCCCTTTCTCCAACATTTAAAAAATCCTCAGATTTCAGAGTTGAAAGAGATCACTGACACCTTTCAGTCCTATCCCACCATCAAATAGATGGACAGATGGAATTCTAGGGAGGTAAAATAATTGATCCACTGTCATAGGGCTTATTAGTGGCAGAGCTGTGACTAAACTCGGCACACTTTGATGTCTAGCCCCTTCATTCCAGAGTTATATAACATTGCCCAGCCACCTCCCTGATTCTCAATAAGCCTATATGTCCTTTGGGAGGGCATTATCTTTTTAATTTTTTCTATTTTTCAATTAAAGTTGACATACAATATTATATTAGTTTCAGGTGTACAACATAGTAATTAGACATTTACATAACTTATGAAGTGATCATCCCTATAAGTCTAGTACTCACCTGGCACTATACATAGTTATTACAATATTATTGACTATATTCTCTATGCTGCACTTTACATCTCCGTGACTGTTTTTATAATTGGCAATATATATATTTTAATCACTTCCCCCTTTTCACACAATGAGAAACATTTTATTTTATTTCTCCCACAAAAACTGAGTATGAAGAAAAAAGGAAGCTCAAGGGACTATGGGAGCTCCAGGCAAGAGAACCAAATTCAGTCTGGGAAAATGGTGATGGTCCAGGAGGACCTCTTGGATAAGGTTAGCTGATACTAGAAGAAAAGTAGTAGTTCTTCAGAGGAACAGAGGAGGAAGCCAACCAAGGAAAAGCATTTTTGGGTGTGGGAACATCATGCCCAAAGATCCAGAGAAGTCAGAAAACATGGCTTTTCAGTTTAGTTTAGTTGTTGGTATGACTGGAGAGTAGAGTGATGAATAACTAGACAGATGATGCTTGTCATATATGCCTTGCTAAGGAGCTTGTACTTTAGCTTGTAGGTGTCAGAACACCACTGAAAAGTTTTAAGCTTGGGTCATATATTTAACTCTCTAACTCCAGGTCAAATAGAGAGGGATTAACAAAAACAGTGCAAAAATTAGTTATCCTCAACCTCAGAACAAAACTAACACTTATTTTCCTGGCCCAAGTTGCCAAGTAATAGAGCTGATGCTTAACCCTGACTCATTACTGGGACACCCTGTGCCTGTGTGGAAGTTCAGCCCCACCTTCCCTTGTCTTGCCTGAGTCTAGGTTTAGACAGGTAGACTCTGGGCTCAGGCTGGCAGGCCTTCAGGCCATCCCTTCCAGAACATGCCTCCCAAGTTGCTCTGGGGCCAAGTAACCAAAGACTCCTCTAACCCTAGGAGGTACTGTTCCTTGGTATTACATCTCCCAAGATCTCCTGTTTGGCTCTTGTTCCCATCTGCATAGGGGGAAGTTTCCTCCATCTGTCTTCTGGATTTCATGTAATGACCCCTCTTACTCTCAGGTTCCTATAGTACAGGGTTCTTTTTCTTTCTCCTCCATGGAATTTTTCTGAAGCATGTTAATTAGCTGACAGTCTAATGGAGAAGGCAGACAAAAGTAATTATAGGACAGTGGGAGAGTTGGGTGTCCAAAACACAGTGGGAGAACAGAAAAGGAAGGGAGTTTCTGTGGGGGATAGGGAAGCTTCCCAGAGAAAATGACATTTGGCTTGGGTTGTGAAGGGTGAGTAGGAGTTAGTCAGGTGGATAAGGAACAAAACTAAAGGAACAGTAGGTTCGAAGGAACAGAGCTTTGGACTTACCTGGGTAAGTGTGGTTCCAACATAGAGGAAATGCATGGTGGTGTAAGGGAGAGCATAAAATGTGGGAGGGAATGTTGGGTTGAGACTGCTCAACTGCCTCCTGAGCCTCTCCATCTGGATGGTTCACGGGTATCTCAGACTCACCATATCCAAAAACTTCATCATCTACTCCTTGTCTCACAAATTGGTCCTCTTCTAGAGCTTTTAATTACTGAGTCCTAGCAATTCTACCTCTTTAAACTCTCTCTGATTTATCCTCTTCTTTCCATTCTTAATACTACCATCCTAGTTCAGAACTAAAGAATGAATATGACTTTTCCTTTTCTACAATGAAAACTATGTGACAGATCATGTCTCCTTTTTCATATAGACTTCAGGGTGATCAAAACTAAATTCACAGCTCAGCTGTGTGAGCTCTAATGGCTTCCATATTGATCTATTCATATTGATCTCTCTTTCTCTTTCGCCATCATCAACAGGGTTCCTCAATTTTGACTTTCTGATTCTGACATCATTCTGAATTTAAAATTTTTATTTATTTATGTTATGTTATTTCATTTCATAGTGAATTACCTCAGATCATTTGTGGAAATGAGTTAAGAGATGGATGGATTGAGAGATGGTTGGCCCACAGGAGATAAAATAGTTAAGATCCTCATTACTTTTGCCTGAACTATTACAATGGCTTCCAAACTGAGTTCTATACCCCACACCCTATCTTATTCCTTCCAATCTGTATTCATCTGGCCTGCAACATTGTTCTTTCTAAAAGCCAACTTGATCAAGTCACTCCCCTGCTTTAAAACCATCAGCAGTTCCTTATTGCCCTGAAGATAACATTATAGACCTCTAGTGCAAGGTGGAAAGCCATTTGTGAAATTACTGCCTCTCACCATTCATACTTGTTGAGTACCAACTATACTGTATGCCAAAAACTATCCTTGGCACTGGCATTTAATAGCGATCAATAGACACTGTTCCTGCCCTCATGAAACCTTTGGTCTGGTTGCGGAGATAGACATTAATCAACTCAAGACTTAAATAAATGTATACTTACAAATTGTGGTAAGTTCTCTGGAAGAAGAGTGGCTAGTTCTCTGAGGACATATGCCAGGGAACCTGACTAAGTTTTAGAAAATTCCACAAGAATTAACATTTGATCTAAAGGAAGGATTGAGTTGGTGTTAACCAGATAAGTTGTGTGTGTGGTGGGGAGGGTGGGAGGTGGACACATGTGTCCCCTGCAGAACAAATAGTATACAAAGATCTTTGTAGAGGATGGATTGCAGGAAGCATGGTACATTTTAGAAATGGAAAGAAAGCCAGTGTGGCAGGGAAGAAAAGCAACAGGGGAAGTTGATTGAGAGGCTGGAGAGGTAAGCAGGAGCCATGTCATAAAAGGTTTTTAAGGGCTCTGACAAAGATTCTGTTCTTTATCACAAGAGCAAAGGGAAGGAGCCTTTGAAAACTTTTAATCTGAGTAGTGACATGATCAGATTTGCATGCTGAAAAGATTCATCTAGCTGCTTTGTGGAGAATAAATTGGAGGAGAGTCAGAAAAGATGTGGGGAGATCAGTTAGAAACTTGCTGCAGTTATCCATTCAACTCAGCTGAGACCAGTGTAGTGACAGTGGAGATGGAGAGAAATGGGCAGATTTGGGAGCTATTTAGGAGGCCCATTGATAGAATTTAGTAATAGACTGAAATGGGGAGTTGAGAAAGAAGGAGATGCGAGGACAGGTTTGAGAGAGAAGACCAGAATGGATTTTAAAAGTGTTGAATTGGAGGCATCTCTGACATCGAGACTCTTGCCACATGACCTAGTGCTCTAGCTTCATCTCAGATCTCTAAATTTCTGTAATCCCTCACTTCTTTGACTTTGTAGATCCTGTTTCTTCTGTCTGATGCATGACTTTAGTTACTCCCCCCTCCCAAACACACACATCCTCACTTTCCAGGAGGAAGGTATAATGAGGGGAAAGTCTCTAAGGTGTGAATTTTCTGTGTGTGTGTGTGTGTGTGTGTGTGTGTGTGTGTGTGTGTGTGTGAATATAGAATAACTCGAGTGAGTGTAATATTTAAAATTGTGCCATCTGGGCTTATCTCCTGTCATCTTCAGGTGCCAACGACTTTCAGCAAGTTATTTACTCTCTCCCAGCTTCAGCTTCCTCATCTCAAAAGTGGAGACAATACTACCTATGATTTGAGGTTGTTGTGAGGATTAAGTAAGATATTAATGCACCTCAAGTACTTAGCAAGCTTCTTGACACATAATAAGCACTCAATAAATATTGACTGTAGTTGTTGTTGAATGCTTGTGTGTGTGTGTGTATGCGTATGTGTATGCGTATGTGTATGTGTATGTGTATGTGTATGTGTATGTGTATGTGTATATATATGTGTGTGGTAGGGGGGTAGTGGCCATGGGCAATGAAGATACCAACCTGACTAGAGAAATCCAGTTGCATTTAAAGAGGGAGTTGAGGCTAGAAATGGAAGGTAGAGCCTGGCTGTGGACTGAGATGAGAGAGAGTGCCAAAGGTCATATTGTCCAAAAGTTGTCAAGTGAGCAATCAAACCTTGGCTGGGATGCCAAATCCTGTGACCTCTTTAACTCAACTTACTGCTTCCTTTCACTAGGAGGAAAATGCAGAAAAAAATGGTTCCTGAAAGGCAGGGTGTATCACTGCATTAGAGAAAAAGTGAAATGCTCAAGATGTGATCTATGGGAAGAGATAAGATAGGTCCACTGTCACTATGTTGTACACCTGAAACTAATATAACATTGTACGTCAATTGTAATTGGAAGAAAAAAGAGATATGTCTAGTGTAGCAGAGATTGTGTATAAGCAGTGGGGGTAAGTGGTAGTTAAAAAAGATTATTACTGGGTTTGGTGTCTAGAGAGCTGGATTCTAGTCCCAGCTCTTATAATCACTGGCTATGTGGCCTTGGGCAGGGCTCATACCTTCTCTGAGCCTTTTCGTAGTAGGGCTAGGAATCTTTACCTTGCCAAAGCAAGAATTAAATGAGATAAGAAAACATAACATGTGGGAAAACAGAGCAACACCACCACCTTTCACAAATAATATATGAGCAAGCTTGTAACATTGCACATGGCACATAGCAGCTGCTCCAAAAAAGGTTCTTGGATGAAAATCAACATCTGTATATATGGAAGTATGAAAATGAATATCTGTACATTCATGTGTGGATGAGAGACAGGTGACTGATATAGAGTCCATAGGTCTCCTTTTCTGAGAAATAAAACATGTAGGTTTCCCAGGCTTCCAGCTTCTCTCTACTACCAAAAACTGACTGGGATGATATTGGTCTCCTTTGGGCTCAGCCCCTTGGATAGAAGACCACTCCACAATAAATGATATGTAAGGCAATGCCCATGTTTCATTTATTTATCTAAACCATCAAATATTAACTAAGATCCTATTCTGTGCTAGGCACTATACTACATGATAGGGCTGTGATGGTGAGCAGAACATAGTTCTTGCTCTCATAAAAATGATGGTCTAATGGGGAGTGTAACAGTTTTCTATGGCTGCTGTAACAAATTACTACAAACTTAGTGGCTTAAAGCAACACTAATTTATTCTCCAGAGTTCTAGAGATCAGAAGTCTAAAATGGATCAGCAGGGCTGCATTGCTTCTGGAGACTCTACGAGAGAATCCGTTTCCTTGCCTTTTCCAGTTTCTTGAGACTATCTGCATTCCTTGCCTTGTAGTCCCTCCCTCCATATTCAAAGCCAGCAATGGCAGGTTGAATCTTCATCATATCACTCTGACCTCCTCTCATGCCTCCTTATGCCACTTGTGAGGACCCTTGTCATGACATTGGGCGCACCTGGATAATCCAGGATAACCACCCCATTTCAAGGTCAGTTTATTAGCCACCTTAATTCCATCCTCAACCTTAATTTCTCTTTGTGATGTAATATATTCACAGGTTCTGGGTATTATGATGTAGATATCTCTGGGGGACATTTTTCTATTATTTTGCCCACCACAGGGAGGTAGACATTAAACAAGTAAGTATGTAGACAAAATATATTATTGCAAACTATAGTAAGTGCTGTGGAGGTAACAAATCTCTGACATTGAGAACGAAAGGTGTTTTTTTTTAAGGGGGAGGGCAGAGGGCATTATATTTTAGAGAGAAAGGGCAAGGAAAGGAGATATATTTAAGCCGAGACCTAAAGGAAGGGAAGGAGCCAGCTATACAAATAGCCAGGAGAAATTGTTCCAGGAAGAGTATACCAGGTAGAAGAAACAGCATCTGCAAAGACCCTAAAGTGTGAAAACATGACACTGAACAGGAAGCGCAAGAAGACCAAGTCCAGCCTTGCCTAGGGAGTGGGGGAGCTCAGGTAGGAGCAGAACACCTTGAAAAAACAAATGAGATGATAAATGAGTAAATGTGATGAGGTGAAGGGATTTCATTATCTCCACCTCTATTCTCCATATAGTCTATGAAGTCAAAGCCTCAGGGATGAGAAGCAGCCACCCTACCTCACCCCAACCCCTGACCAGCAGGCAATCCCATGACCTCTGGAGTGTACTGTGCTGATCCCGCTCCCTAGAAGATGGAAACAACCAGAATGTGAAGCACCAGAGGGCTGGTGTACTTGTAACTCAGGGACACAGCCAGCCAGTGGGTGGATCCAGACAGAGGCCTTTGCCTGGGAAGCCAGGATGATCTCATCTCTATGGTAAGCATCATTAATTAGGAGTCCTGGAGCTAGGCAAGTTTCTGGGAGATGAGGAGAGAATGCAAGCCACAGACCATAGCTTCAGGAACTTTTCTTGGAGATCTGGAACTCATGTAACAGGAAGAACAAGACCTCCTCAGTTTCCAGATCAGCTGCAGGACAGGAGAAGGCAGCATTTTTCTTGGGTCTCAGAAAAATTCTTTCCTGAGCAATGTTAAGTACTCTGTTCAGGTTTGCTCTCAGCAGAGAGACCCACAAGCCAACCTCTGTAACTTTATTCACCTCCTTAAAACCACTCAACTTCTATTTTCACAAGATGTCCCCAAAGCAACAGAACTATAGTACTATTCCTTTTTTTAAAAAAAACTAATTTACTTGATCCTTATTGCTCTTGAATCTGGAAACCCAGCAGAAACAACACTGGCCTGGGAATCAGGAGAACTAGGTTTTTCCCTGAGCAAATCCATTTGCTTCTCTTGGCCTTAATTTCCTTACATATAAAATGAGGACATGTAGCCTAGATTACATTAAAGGTGTGATATTTTAGGATTTTGATTTCTGTTTTCATCCTTTTACAAGATATAGGAAAGGTGGGATTAGGCAATGATGAAGGACCAGGCTAGCTCTAAGATTCAGTGTTCCTTTGAGTTAAACACAAGCCTCTCTCTCTTCTCCCAAACATTCTGACACTCAAAATAATTGGTTGAATGTCTTTGGACCCAGTCATCTGGCAGCAGCACATTTGAGGATTTATCAGTCTGAGGAAAGTAGAGCCAGCCCTCTCAGCCACTAATCCCCAAACCTTGGAGAAACAGAGGCTGGGGAGTTTGGGAGGAATATGTGTGTAAGGGAACATAAAGAACAGCTCCTCTTCTTCCCCCAAGACATTATACCTGCCAGCAGCACATTCTCTGGAGCCACTGGGGAAGTCCAGGAACACATGATGTGTCTGGTACTGAGGGGCACAAACCTGGTGGAAGGCCCTGCATTTTCCCCACTGAGACACATCTGCATATGGGCTCTCATCTGTAAGTTCACACATAGCTGGGCTGAACATAAGCAAAGTGACTTAGAGGGTGAGAAGGAGAGGAAGGGTTCTGAAAATAGAATTAGAAATATTTGAGACCTACATTTTTTAGATAAAAGTTGTTCAAATATTTTATGTTCTGAGACTAGGGGTTAAGGAATAAGAAAAAGTGTTTCAGGAAGAAGAATGTACACATTAGCAATTTTAGAATATACATTAGGCCCACAAACACATGTACATGCAAATGGTCACATAAACAGGCAAGTATGGGAGCATATAAAAACACATATATAGCCAAAGAGAGGTACATCTTGGCCCAGAAAGACCATGGGGAAAGAAGGAGTAATGTTGGTTTTGTCTCCTAACAGGAGAACTTGAGGTAAGGAGGGACTTGGGCCATTAGAGAATATGGACATAGCGCAAGTTGATAGGCCTTCAGGGCTGGACATGAGAATGGCGGGTCCCTCTCTTCCTCTGGTCTAGCTGAGCAATCTGTCCTGAGTTCCAAAAATATGCCTGGAAATGTGCTGGGCTCCTTTTGTGTGTAACAAAAGTGATCTCTTTCTGGGAACAACTACAGCCCAGCCTGGAATGGAGAAAAAGAAAAAAAAAAAGCAGCAGTTGACAAGACAAAGCAGGATGTAGGAGGGAGGCCAGATGAGCACTGCAGAGCTTGGACACTTGGGGAGCTTGGGGGATGTAGGAGCATAAGGACAGCAGGAGAGATCAAGGGAGGTCTTTGTGCAGATGAGAGTGAGCACACTGTAATGCGTACATGTGGTGAGAGAGCCTGGCTCAAGGAGAGGGGCTGTGCTGAGGGTCTGTGGGAGGAAGAGCAGGCGCAAAGGTTAAGTGTGTGTGTTGGGCAGAAGGGATCACTGATGACTGGGCATAGGTGAAGGCTGCATTTCTGAAGATCACCACGGTGTCCGTGTGGAGAATGGCCACATAGAGGAACGCCTGGATGTGGCAGCCTGGAGGCAGGGAGACCAGGGAGAATTGGTGAGGGCTGACCTAGGGCATTGGAAGTGGAAATAGGAGGGAGAGAAGCTGTGAAGGACAGGCAGACAGACAGACAGACAGAGAGCAAGGCTTGAAAACTGGATGGCAGGAGTCAAGCAGAGGAGAGTTAAAGATGATGACATGGTACACACAAAGGACAGTGCTAACAGCAAACCCACCAACAGATACAGAGCCGCTGGGAAGGAGAGCTTCTGGGGAGAAAGAGGGTGAGTACTCCTTGCAGATCCTCACACAGAACTGGGCACCTAGCCGGCCCCTGGTCACTGATGGAGGCATGGGTGAGGTGGACAGATGGATAGTATCTTCCAGGTGTATCGAGTTTGATCTGTGGACCATTCATGGAGGGGCCGTATGTTCTCATGGGACTGTTCTCTTGGCTCCACAGGCAGACTTGCCCTTAGTCACTGGTTGCTGGTTGCTGGGGGCAGGACTGGGAGCTAGTAACTCCACTGGGAAACCTCTTTGCAGGGCTAATTTCATATTCCAAGAGGATACTGGGCCAAATTGAATTGATATTGGTTGGCTCAGGGAAGCTCCTGAAAAGCTTCCAGCCTTATTAGAGGAAAAGCCAGAGAGAAACTCTTTTCCCTCTCACTGTGATCCATTAGTATGATTAGTAATAAATATTCCCAGGTACTTGACATTGGCAAGATGCCATAGCACCACTGTTTGTTACTACCCACTTGCTATCTTGAGCTGTCTAGTCTGACCGCTGATGTACAGGGGTGATACGAATCCTAAAATGCACCTCTTTTCTCAGGTTTGCCAGGCACAGTCAGGTTGGTGGAAAGAAGGTGAACTTTGGACTCACAAGACCTGGGCCCAAATCCCTGCCCCTTCATCAATAAGTGATGTGACTTTTGGATAAGTCATTTCACTCCTCGGAGCCTCAATTTTCTCATTTGCACCTTTTATGTTTTTCGTTAAATATTAAATTGGCCTTCCCACTGCTCAGCACATGATAGGTGTCTCATTTACGTTATCTTCTGCCTTTTCACCCAAACCCTGGCTTTTGTTTCCAAGAAGCGGGGAGAAGACAGAAGATAATTTAAAGATTTCCCTACTGCTGCAGTTTGTACTTTCAGCCATATTTTACCTAGAAAATCTCTTCCCCTGGGGGAGACAGCAGTATATTCTGCCTATTCTCTTGTTTGTGTAAAGGGCACACCTAGCCTAGTGCTTGGGCTACTGACCCGTGCGAAGGAAGAGAGAGAAGAAGCCTCAGAGTGTGTGGACTCAAGCTAATGTTTGTCTTCACCTCTCTGCCACATTTCTCCTCTAAGAATAGAGGAGAAGAATAACCTTGGAGGTTTAGTTAATTCCTTCCCCAAACATCAGCCAAGAGCAATTGTACCGAGTGAAGCAGAAGAGATCTAATTTAGATGTTAAAGAAGGACTTTTCGACAGTGATGAAAATGAAAAGCAGCCCTCGGAAAGTTCTGAGTAATAAAGAATTTTCCACTACTACCATCCAATGGATTGGGGGCAGGTGCTTCCTTATTCAAAGTATTCCTGGGATTCAGATCTGCTCCCTACCCAGTATCTCTCAGGTATTGACACTCCTAAACTATTGTGTCCTCTGAAGGAAGAATGCCATTTAAAATGCAGAAGGTTCTTTATTGCAGTGAGCTTAGATCTTGGAAAGGAGACGATTACAAATCCAATCTCATTTTCTGTTGAGCTTGGCATAGGCTTTCACGTAAATCAGCCATATGCAGGTCCTGTTTCCCATTCCTTGACTTTCACACTCAAACTTGCTGTAGTTCCAGAACAGTCCCAGCTGCCTAGGATTCCTAGGCCTTTTCCACCTATACCTCATACCTGGCCTTAAAGCCGGGGTCAAATCTTCTCATTTTGCATTACCTTCTGATTTAGATGCTCCCAGCTTTGTTGGAATCCAACTACAGAATGTCCCTGCACCACCCTCTCCTCATACTGGTCCTCATCTGGCTTTACTGCTTGAAAAATATTTGCCTGTTGTTCCTTGAACTTTCTAAATTCAGCTCTTCAAAAACCCCAGGTGTCTTCATACCTCTTACTTCCCTTACCAATTGTAGGTTCAGCCCTTATTCCCATGTTTTCTCTCTACAAACACTAACATAAACCTCATCATATATAAACCTAATTGTGGGGATTACTCTGGTCTGAGGGAAATTAAGCTAACTCTCATTTCACATAGGATCATAGTAAGGAGTGAGAGGAGGGGAGAAATCAGAAGTTCTTACTGTATAGGCATAAAGTGTTTTACAAAGAGATAGGAAACAAAGTTGTGTTTCCCTGACATCTTGAAGATCAAGAAGCAAGTACCTCAGATGCCTCTGCTCTGCTCTGCTCTGGAGATAAGGGGGCGGGGTGCTAACTGAGACGGGTCCCTCCTAGCCAGTGAGTTTCAAGTTTAACTTTCAACCAATATCCAGCTGCTTGACCATAATCACCATAACCATCTTCTTTCTGGTGAGGTGGGAGGGGAGACACTACTTCCATGGTTCTAGCCTTCAAAATGTCTTGTTTGTATTATTGCAACAGCTTAACTGAACTCTTTATCTTCTCTTTTATCCCCTGAATTCATTCTCCACACTGGTAGCCTGATCTTGGGTAAGCCCTTTTCTCTTTCTGATCCTCAGTTCCCTTGAACTTAATAGAGGCTGGACTAAACAGTTTCTAATAGTTTATGCTTTCCTCCCATTTCCTACCCTTCTCTTCCTCAGGAGGCCAAAGCCTCTTTCCATCAATTTCCTCAGCTTCCCCACCCTCTGACACCCCTTTCCCTACTTGGACTCCTGTGACCCTTTTCCCTTTTAATAGTGTGTTCAGCTGCTTGATATTTCCTAACCAGCACTCTCTCTCTCTCTCTCTCTCTCTCTCTCTCTCTCTCTCTCTCTCTCTCTCTCTCTCTCTCTGTGTGTGTGTGTGTGTGTGTGTGTTGAGGTGGGGGGAGGTTTTGACATGGGATGTGGGGAATGACACACAGGGGGTTTCCATTTTCCAGAATGTATAATGAAAGCTGGAATCTCCAATCAACTTTCCCTTTCCCTTTAGGCACTTAGCCTAATTCCAGGCCCCTGTGGGATCTAGGAGACTATGAATGAGGGAATCAGTGAGCTCTTCAAACTTCTGGGGGAAAAAAGAGCCATGGCACTGTCAAGTAATATGATTGGCTGCCATAGCTACCCCTGCTGCTGAGGCTTTTCTGAGGAATGCTGCTCTTCCTCAGGTCAAATGCTCAGATCAAAGAAATGGTTTGGGTAGGAAACTTTGTTTACCTTAGCAAACAACAATGGACCTTGGCAGCCATGAGAGAAACTTAGGAATATTGATTCATGGACACTCTTGAACTGGGAAAGTAGAGGAATAGGAAATAGGGTGACTGATTCCTAAGTGCAAATGCAAGGCCAGTCTTTACGTAACCTGCTAGACTCGTCTATTGTCCTAAGGAGTCTACTTCCTTTCTTATCCTTTTAACATGTCAGAGTGGGGAAGGACCTTGGAAGCCCAGAAGTCTAGCCCTTTCTTGTTACAGAAGGGAAAACTCAAGCCCAGAGAGGGGGAGCGACTTACCCAAGGCCACACAATGAGTTAAAGGCAAAGCTACAACTAGAAGCCAGGTATCCTGACCTCCGCTCTCAAATATCCTTTTCACTGCTCCAAGTTGGCTCATCATCCCTGAAATATGTGGTGCTCCATCTCACAAAAAATATTCAGAACAACTGCCAGTGGATAGAAGAAAAAAAAGACTATGCACAGCCACTCTCAAACTAAAACTCAGACTTAACCAGATAACTGCCTCAGTCTAGAACACTGCTGTCCTGGGATTCTGTGACCTTGATAAAAAGTAGTACGGGTAATGGCACACACATCCCAAGGGAGTAGACTGGGGGTGCCTCTAACCTGGTGGAATCATGGTCTTATCAGAAAGTGAATGTATGAGTGACTGTGTTGGGGAGGAGCTAAAGGATCAAGACATTGATTTGAAGAAAGGGGAGACTGGAATTTGAAGAAAGGAAAGCAGTAGAGGACAGATATGTGAAAAAAGAGCCCAATTCTGATGAAAATGAAGATTGAGCAAGGAGGGGGAGAAAATAGATGGGAAAAAGGGATATAGAGTCCTACAAAAGAGAACAGATGAAGTGTTGGAGGAGCTGAGGCAGCTTAGTCAGGAGAAGAAAAGTTTTAGGGGGACATGGGATCTTCAGACCTCTGAGGAGTTGTGAGGGACAGCAGGGGATATTTGTGGCCCCAGGAAGCAGATGTGAGATCCACAGGCAGAAGCCACAGAGAAAAGGAGTTCAGATATACACAGGAAGAACTTTCTAAGAGTCAGAGCTGTCTCCAGAGGGAATGGGCACTTTTGATAGGTAGCGAGCTCCGCATCAGTGGAAAGTTGCAGTCAGGGGCTGCGTAAGTCTCTGCCAGGGTGCGGCCCAGGGTCTGGCTCTGCTTGGGGGTGGGGCCACATGGCCCGGATGGCCCGGATGCGGAGGGCTAGGGGCTGTGAAGGAGGTGGAAGAGGGACAGGGTGGGCCTGGGTAGGGGGCGGGAGCCCTCTTTAGGGCGTCCAGGCCCAGTCTGACCCCCACGTGGTTGGTGTGGTCGGCCAAGGTAGGGCTCGGCTGGGCGGAGCTAGGCAGGCGGCCGGTTGGGAGGCGGGCTCCAGGGCGGGAGCGGCGCGGAAGCTCTGCCACATAAAGGAGCGGGCGGCGCGATTGGGGTGGCTCTTTCCTGGGTGGGGTTTGTGAAGTTGTGGCCCGTTAGCAGGAAGCCGAGCTGTCTCCCTGACGCTAGCGAGGTGCCAATCCGAGCCCCCAGCCCCCTGAATCCGAGCCGAGTGTACTGCGTGCTCAGCGCTGCCCGACAACTCCGTGCCAAACTTCGCCAACTTCGCCGCATTTGCAGTCACCATGCCCAAGACGGTGAGTGCCGGGGTGGGCGCTGCCGGTCCCAGGGGTTCTAGCTGACCCTTGTAGCACCCTGATAATTGCTGGGAGCTTGGTCAACAACCCGCCCGCTCGGGACGCCGCGCCTCCAGCAAGGCCTGGGGTAGGAAGGAGAGGGAGTGGAGTCCTGATATGGCGTGCCCTCGGTTAGGGTGGCGGTGGGGAAAGTGATGTGGTCCTGTGCTAGACTTGTGCACTTGGCATGGCTGGCCTGGATTTTAGCTTCCAGTTCCCTGTGTCTGGGATGTGACAGTAGGGAAAGCTTCCTTGGGGATCCAAGTTCTTCTCTTGTCCCTGACAGGCCATGGGCGGGGGGAGGCGGGAGAAGACTTTGATCCAGAACATGTACCCCAGCCCAGGAATTGGCGCCTTTCTGGGGCAAGGCTGACACTGTCTAGGAGGGGCCATTGGAACCGAGAAGCAAGGAGGAGGGAGGAAGATGCTAAGGGTGGATCCCGCGCCCCCACTCATCTTTTCCACAGCCTCCCCAGGGTACTCCAGCTGTTTCCCACTAGGAGAGGAGGAAAGAGTTGAAGAGGGGACACTTTGAGGCTTCTTGCTTTTACCTAAAAGCGCTAAAATTTAACTAGGTACGAGTCTGAGGGGAGGTCTGCTCTACCTCCTAGGGGAGAAGACTAGTTTCTTCTTCCCTTCCACTCGTCAAATCTCTTCCCATTACTCAATAGCTCTCTATCTCCTTCTGTCCCCTCTAGATTATTCTTTGAGGTGTGAGTTCTCTCCTGTGGGGCCACACCTTTTTAGAGTGGTGGTAGCTTTCAGGATCTGGTCTCCACCCCACTGTCTGAAGCCTCCTGGGAGTGCAGCTTAGGGGGGCCGGATGCCCAGGAGGGAGGGGCTTGAAGGGGTGTGCCTGAATAATGAGCCCTGCTTGCTTTTGTGCAAGTCATGCCAAATGGCTGCTAGAGCCCTTCCCTTGCCCAGGAAGACCTGGTGACCACCCCGGTTTGAGTCACTTAGGCCATGCAGCTTCTTGGGCTGGCCTAGGCTATGCAGTTCTCTGGGAACCCTCTCCCTGGGACTGCCAGAGCCTTGTAGAGCTGAGATAGTGAGTAGTAGCCTTGAGAAGGGCCAAGGGTCTCTGGATGAGAGGAAAAGGGATCCAGTTCTTTGGGTGTGTGTTGAGCTTTGGTCGCATACTGTATTCTAGCCTTATTGCCAAGTCATTCTTGCCTTTCCAAAACCGTGGCCTTCAGAAACACCAAATTTTCAACAAGTATTTGCTTCTACCATCTCTCTTTTAAATTGTTAATATTTTTATGACATGGGACTTTTCCACACTTACCCCTCTCACACATGAAGTGAGAAAAAAATAGTTTTGAAAAGAGAGGGAAAAATACCTCACTGTCCCTGCCAGCACAAAATCCTTCCAGGAGCCTCTCCTTGGGTTTATCTCTCTGTAGTTGACACCTTGACTCCTCATAAGGTGTGGTTTTGCCTAAATAGGTGGGTGGATCTCTGGGAATAGGCTATCCCATGACCTCTCTTCTTTAGTGGCATTTCTCATTTTCAATTCTGAGATATCTCACATTTGAACACAACTTGGTGGGTCTGGAAATTGACTCAAAGTGGCCTTAACCATTCCATCTCAGTCAAAAGTGGCAAAGAAGATAGCGTGGTGATTCTTTTTCTGGGTATGAAGAGAGACTAGAGTATGAGTTGTTTGAGGTCAAGCGTAGGATACTGAATATACCTGAACTGAAAGTATTTTTGTGTAGATTGACTGAAACTTAAATCAAGTTGGAAGGAGGGCTGAATTTTGATAGACTGGAATATTTGGAGAATTTCCCATACTGTTTTGCTCAAGGAATGGTCAACTTCTAGGAGGAACAACTATACCTTGCCTGTTAAGACCACAGAATCTTAACTTGAAAGAGACCTTGGAGTCTTATTGATCTAATAAACCTCTCTCCCTCCTTCCCATCTTCCCAGCTACTGAGGATATTTAGGCCTACAAGAAAGGATCTACTTAAAGGCACATGGTAACAACCAAAATTGAGGTCCAGGCTTTTTGATGTTCCTCACATTGACCCTCTATTCTGACTCAATGATTAGGTTCTTGAAGTTGAATCCCCTCTCCTGCCCAAAGCAAATTTCCCCCTATTATCAGGCCTTCCTGGTCCTTAGAGAAAATGGAATGAATAATCTGGGCAAGGTAACCAATATTGGCATTTGTGGGGTCTCCAAATGAGAGTTGGGGGTGTCACAGGGTGCCTCCTGTCTTTTCATTCCTCCTCAATGATGAGGTGTCCAGGGGCACACCCTAGTTCACTGCATATTAGCTAGTAGCTTTAATGAAGGGAGAAAATTCCCTGTTCTCTGCTCCTTCTTCACTAGTGTGCTTTAGGCTATTTCTGGAGTATGACAGATAGGGAAGGGTAGTAGAAAAATCAAATCCGTTCATTCATATGAACCATGTCTACAGTATGTCCAAGGTTGGTTTCACTTTTACAACCAATTGTCTCCCTCATTCAGCCTGACTCTGTTGAAACCTGCCCCCTCTGCACACTCTCCCTGCCACTTCTAGGATTCTACTTCTAATTGCTAGATTCTTATATCTGCTTTGGTAGCCAGAATGAAAGCTTATTAACTGCCCTCTATACTTTCTGATGATAAGATAGTTGCAAAAAAAAAAATAAGTCTTTTTCCTTCTTACCCTCTTTAACTGTTTTTAGATCACAAAATCTTTGAGACACTCTTGGATTCCCTAAAAATAGACTGTTTTGGATTTTCAAGGTGTTCTTGAGTTTTTTGTTTCTTAGGGTTGAAATGTTTCTTAACAACTGTCAATTTCAACCCTTCTCATTGTATAAATGGGGAAACTGCGTCTGACAGATAGGGAGGGACTGACCTAGAATAATGCAGCATGTCAATAGAAAAGCTGGGACTTGAATATAGGTCTTAGAGGGTCAGTCTTGATTTAAAAAAAAAAAACAAAAAACAAAAAAAAAAACCTCTTCAGTTTGCTGGGTTTTTAGCCCTAGCTCAACAGGTCAGGAGAAAGGTGATCAAGTAGTCATTGATGGGACCATCCATATCAGCAGACATAGAGCCCAGCTCCTTGAAATATTTGAAGGCTTCTAGGTCTGTATTCAGCTAAACTTTAACAGGGGTTGTGTGGATTGTTTATTCTTCTTCCATTCCTAGCATTGCTTGAGCCACTCGAGTGGCACTAAAGTGGTACTTGGTGAATAGCAAGCAGAATCTCAGTCTTTTAACCCTTGAACTAGCCTTGCCTGCTGATTTCAGGGTGGGGCAACTGATCAGGAATGAAGGTTATATGAGAGAAGCGTGACTCTTTGGATCCTGCATCTCTCTACTTCTTTGGTTCTCCAGTTCACCTGGCCCTTTGTGAAAGTGTAGATGATAGAGATGGAGCAGGAACCATCTTGGAAATTTCCTTTAGGCTTCTCCTTGAATAGCCCTCTGGGAAAGGGGGCTATTGGGGTAGGAGGGCCTTCATGGGATCCTTGAAGGTACCAACTAATCTATACTTTCTCATGTTAGGCTTGGAGAGGGGACAATTACTCTGTGAGTGGATGACAGAGATGGTATTGACCATTAGTCTGCTAACTCTCCATTATTCTCTAGCTTCCTGTAACAATAGCTTGTGTTAAGGGTATTCTTCTCTCTCTCTCTTCCTCCTCTCAGGAGACTGCTTTACTGAATGGTGGAGCTGGAAGGGACATTTAGAGATCATTTGGTCTATCTCCCTGACTCCAAATCTAGTTTTTTTTTGGATGAGATGACAGCTACATATATTCTAAACCTGTTGCAATAGTGTTGCTTGGCAACAGTGTGTCTAGGTTCATTTGTATCTTTCTGGGAGTCCCCCTCACTGGAATTTCTGGCCTCAAGGTCCCCAGAGGGAAGAAGATCTGGCTACCAACACTATTAGTGTTAGACCTTTCATGGCTAAAGTTACTGAAAATTGCCATCATTACTGGTTGGGAACAGTTTGTTTCTGATCTTTCAAAGATAGAACTGAGTTTATCATGTTCATCTTTCACAATCTTTTCTGCCTGCTATTCCACCCCATTCTTCTGTACTCATAGGAAAAAAAGAGTACAAAGGTGGTCTCCTTTGGGGCATTCTACTGGTCAAGTGAAGGAGGTGCTTATGTCATGATTGGCTGGCTTTACTGTTCATCTCTCCTCTCATTTCATGCTTGATAGAGCTGAAAAACTTCAATTCCAGGTTCTGATTTGTGGTACAGGAATGGGCACTTGGAGGATTAGCTCAGGATTCCATTGATTTGGAAGGTGGGTGTTGGGAAGTGGCAAGTAACACTGATTTGAGAATTTTTCTTCTTTTTCCATATAAAAAGAACATCTCTGTCCTCAGTAAACTAATCCAAATGAAGTAGGCCTTTAAGACAAATCTCTTCTTTAGGCTCTCAGTCTGTCTAGCTTGTCATGAGGGAACTGTACTAATAATAGGTATACTCTAGGGACTGTTCCAGTACTAATGTTCTTGAGATATCTTTCCTCAAAATTTGAGTGCCTTCTATGTACCATAGAAAGTTGAAGAGTACTTGCTAAAATGTATATTCTTGTTTTCTTAAACCACTGGGGTGCTGTTTCTTCCTGGGTACTGAGTTCAGAATGGAGAGTTTCTAGCTTAGGAGTTGGTTTATTACATTAGTAGCTCTGACAAGAACACTGGCATGGGTGTTCTCGCCATTTCTTCTTGAGTTTATGGAGGGGAAAGGACTATGTCTTTCCTTACAAATGAATAAGAAATAAGCTAAATAAGACTATATTATGAAGACTGTGAGTTGACTGAAGAGCTTCATATGAAACAGAAAACTTCATGGGTTTCCCTCCCTTTTTTCTCACTGCCTGCTGGGTAGCATAGATTCCTTGTAGTTCTACTGAAAGGCTGAGAAGCTACTAGGTTATGTTTCCAATTTCCTTTTAACCCCATGAGTGTGATTATTAGATATATTGGTAGACATTGAGAAGCTGGTGGGCATAAGCCAACTTCCTAAAGTATCTACCACCTGTAAGCTGAGGGTTAACTGTTGTGGGGTGCAACCTCTCAAATGCATGTCTGCTTAGGATGACCCAGAACTTCCTCAGCCTTAAGTTTCCTTTTAGCTGATTGTTCTGGATGGTCTAGGTTTCTCATAGGAGTGTTTTGAACCACAGAGCAACTAAGCTGGCCTTACATATTTTTTGGTTCAACCTTTAGTTCCCCAGAAAAGGGGAGTGATTTGAGTGAACTGGTAATCAGGCTGGGACTAAAATCCAACTTGCCTGCCCCCCAGTATAGGGGAGGTACTTTAAATGTCTGCCTACTAAATGGCACTTGCTTCAGGGTACTCAGTGTTTTCTCTCTCTATGCTAAGGTTGACTTGACCATAGTGTTATTATGGTCATGAGAAGAGCAAGTCCTTCTGAGTATGTAGAGCTGACCTCAAAGGTTACTTTATATGGAGATGGTTTAACCTCCTACTGGGCCTTTGGGACTCTTCGTAGCACTTCCCAGGAAGGTAACTGCTCTGCTTTTGACTATGAAAGGTAGTTGAACGCGGATGTGTATGCCGAAGAGGGGGGTAAGGAGAGGAGACTAGCCACATTTTCCTGCTTGAGAGTAGGCTTCACTGTCCTAAGAGTCTTTATGGATTAGAGTTATTTCTTTTCTGTATTTATAGCTATAGGGCCAGCCAGCTTGTTCAGGATCACATAAAGTTGGTAATAGTTTTGGAAGAACTTGGCTTTCCCGATTTCATTTTAGAGGTCTCTCACTGGACATGTTTGTCTTTTTCAGGGATGACTCTTTTCACTCAGGGGACACAATTCTAGAGAATCAGCTCTGCAACAAAATGGCTGCAATGGAGTTCCCCTAAATAGCTTCTGCTGTAGCAGATTTCAGTCAGTGGGTGACTCATTTCTTCTGGGACCTCAGAATGACTTTTTTTTTCCTTCCTGCCTCTCACCCAAATTCCCTACTTTCTCTTTGCCATTTAAGATTTTTAGCTCTGACCTCTGTATTCTCATCAGTGCTCCAATTTGACTTATACCTTTAGTTAGGAGAATATGATACTTTCCTTGGTGATGATATTTGCTGCAGTAGCAACTATATGAATATGGACTGCAGTCTCCTGGTCTTAACCCTCACTACTCACCTCCAGGTTTTGTAGGCCAAGCCTGGGGCAGGTAGCTGCCAAAAAGTTCTTTTCAAGTTTTCATAGAAAAGGAGCAATAAGTAGTGAAAAACACAAGACTCTGGAACCAGACTGCTTGTGCTCTGATCCCAGCTCTGTGACTAACTAGATATGTAGTCATGGGCAAGGTACCTAACTTCTGTGCCTCATTTTCCTCGACTGTAAAATGAAAATAATTATAGTATCTATCTCATAGGGTTGCTGTGAGGATTAAATGAGGCAATTCATGTAAAGTACTTAGAATTGTGTGTAGCATCTAATAAGTCTATGCAAATGTTAGCCATTATAATTTTATTTACAGAACTATAATATTATGTACAGAACTACTGTATGCCAAATGCTTTGCTAGGTAGGGTGGGTAAGAAAGAAGGCAGGCAGCTGCATTCTCATCATTTCATTGATAACTAGGTACTGTTTACTATAAGTGATATAAATAAATAGATGGAGGATACACTTACTGCCTTTGTCGATCTATTTAATTGGAGATTTAGGGCTAACTCACTTAAAAACAGTGAAAAAATAATGTACTCTACATGGCATTTTCTAGAGATTTTGAGAAGAAGGGAGTTTACTGGGATGTGAACAGGGCCTTGAAAGATGTGTATACTTGGGGGAAGTGGCCATTCTGGGTGGGAGAGTGATGTGGTTTTGATATGTGGGCATAAACCATGTGGCCCAAGCCAGTGCTCTCTTGAAAGTGAGATTGTCTGAAATGAAAGGACTGAGGTGCTGATTATTTCAAGGGAAGCCACAGAGTACATGTGAGCTTACATGTACATGTATATACATACAGAGTACATGAAGAATGGGCCCTTTGGTTGACTTTCAAAGCACAGTTCTTTGGTTGTGCCTGATGACAGAACCAGATTTGATGCTCTTTTTACTGGGTTTCTTGTGGCATAAAGTAAGTGTTGACATAGCTCCTAGGCCAGTGGTATGGTGACCTACAACTGTGCTTGCTTTGTAGTAATGCTTTGCCAGGTAGCTCCTATGATTGGTGACTTTAAAGACTGAAGTTTCTTTCTGTCCCTAGTGACCCTTCTACTTTGTGGAGATTCGATAGATACTTTGTGTGGCTAGGGTATCAATCAGGGCCCAATGAAAGAAAAGTTGAGATGTGGGTATTTGGTTATACCAAACAAAGTATAATCCTGAGCAGTCCTTTCCTGGGTATATATTTGAGAGGTCACAGGGGCCAGGACTTGGGAGGGGGAATAAGGCATGCCTATCAGACTTGGTCAGCATTTCCTTCCATCTTTAGTCCTGGCCTCCCTTACATACCTGAGAAAGATCAAGGCTTGTTTGTTCCCAGTAATCTTACTGTCTTAATCTAATACGCACACCCCCCGCCCCACAATCCTTTTTCAGAAATCTCAGCCTGAAGGTTAGGTGAAGTACAACCAGAGTCTCTTAACTGTTGTAATTTTTAACTGGACTTGACTAATCTGTGGTATGGAGTTGGAGGGTGAGGGTCAAGGTAACACCCAATTTAGTAGTTAAGTTGTACAAATTTGTGCTATCTTCAAAAGTTTTAAGTGAGCAAATTCCTTTCCAAACCTCCTTGCAAATCTTCCTGGGAGATTGACTAACCCATAGCAATTTCCTTGCTGAGAAGAAAGTCAGTTAATTTCTTTGCTTTTGAATGTTTTCTTTTCTCTAACATGAAAATATCAACAATATGAGAAATATGTACCCACAGTAGAGCAAATCCCCCTTCCCCAGATTCCTTACTCCTCTTAGCACCTGGGCCATGGTGGATCTAACATGTGCTTGGTGAGAGCATATGCTGTTTTGCTTCAGGTTTATACTACACCTTTCTGATGGTACTTAGAGAAGCTGTTCCAGCAGGGCCTGAGGTGGGCATGGAGAAAATCTAGCTTGGTTACCTTTCTTTCTGCCTGGGCACTTATTTTCCTAAGGTTAGGAGTTTGTCTCCTGGCCTTAGGCCAGTTGCCAGAGGAAACCAATGACTAAAGGCTTCCTCTGTGCGACATCAGCTTCTGGAATCTTTCCTGATGATTCCCTACCAGTCAAGTATGCCTTATTTGGATATTTTCCCCCCTCAAATATCCTTCACCATCTCAACTAGCTTGTTTTCTCCTTTAGTTTTCCTTAAGTTTATATGGTAGCAACTGCAAACTTTTCATCTTGTTTAGGGCCTGTTTAAGAGGTGAGATTCTTTGATATGGGTGAGGGAAGAGAGAGGAAGATGGGAGAGCTCTGGAATGACTGTGATTTCTCCACCCTGCTTTCTTATCTCTCCTTGCCCTCTTAACCCTGCCCTGTCACCCCTTCTAGCTTCTTTTCTAGACCTCTGATAGCCTAGGAGTAGTCTCGCATGGCCTGAAAAGGCTTAGAGTGTGGGGTGGGTGGGATAGGTGGGGCAGGGGCTCTAGACATCTGAAACTATTCCTTTGGAGTAGGTAAAACCTTCCAGTTGAGATGTTCTTTGTATGCACCTTTTGCATGCCTAGGTTTTTCACTTTGCTCTTCTGAGTTGGCTGGGTCCAATGTCCCTCTGCCTCCCATCCCCAGTCCTGAACTGTCTAGACCTAGCATAGAAGAGGCGAGCTTTTGACACTTAGCTTGAGGCACTCGTCTGTTTTTTTTCATGCTTTTTAGTAGAAATGGTATGATGGAAAGAATAGTGTACCAAATAAGGATATCTGGTTTTTAGTCTCTGCCTCTGTGACATTGGGCAAGTCACTTCTATGGGGCTTAGTTTTCTTATTTATAAAATGAAAACTTTGGCTTTTTCTGACTTTCTGATTATTTGTGCTCAGTCTTTAAGATGATAATAAGGGGTTCTTGGAAAGAGTGTAACATAAAGGAGAGAAGTTACTCTTCTTTAGAATGGCATTGGGAGTGTCACTCTCTCCTCACCCTTACCCCCAGCTATCAAAGTGTAAGTATTGTAAGCAGCTCTCTCTATTCCAGTGAGCTCCGATTAGAGATATATTATCCACCTACCACAGAGCTTACTGTAGACATCCTGACTCGAGAGACAATTGTTGTCTGAGTGTTTTGGGTGGGGCCTTGGAGTCCAGCCTGCAAACAGTTGATGGCTACTTTGGGTCATTGGTGACTCCAGGAAGAATAGAAGACCCTTGAATTGGTCATTGTACCAGCAGGGAAGGGGAAGACCAAGAAACAAATCAAAATTGAATGCAAAGGAGATTTGACTTCCTCTTCCCCCTTCCCCCAAAACATCCCTCTCTTTAGGGCTATGAAATTTGCTTTTGGCTAAGTCTTAAATTTCTAAGCTCCCCCTTCCCCTTCCTCTGTTTGAGTCACTAATATCTATGTTGCCCATGAATTGGGAGAGCTGGGTTATGTGGGCTTGAGTGGTGTAAAGGGGAGGGATTTCTAGTGAGGGAGATTGCCGCACCCCTGGCTTTAAGCCTTCAACTGATCCTGCATTTTGTGAATATGACTTCTTTTGGTGTTAGATCTAGAGATCAAAGGAAAGGGATTTCTGAATTTTCCATGAGGGCCCAATGGGCTGATGGGGTATAAGCAAGTATACTCTTGCCTGGATCTCTTTTCACCCTTCTTCCTCTTTGAACAGAACTTGCTTGTGAATCAGGGATCCCAGGCTATAGATCAGCCACTTAGGAGTTGGCCATGAGCTTGATCTTTACCTCATCTGAGTCTTCTGGAGAGAGAGCAAGATAGAAGTCTTCTTCATACCTGTCTTCCTTAGGGAAAAGTTCCTAGGACAGTTTTCAGAGAAGGGTTAGTTGAGCAGAGCTGAATAATGCTTTTGTGTGGAGGATTCTTCCCCAGCATTGAGCTGGAATAGCCTCTTGGCCATGCAGGAGGTTGCTGCTAGGATCAGCCACTTTGCTGGTAGTTTTTCCTTCCTTGGAGCCTTACATGGGTTGTAAAGGGTTTCAGTTGCAGGTGGTAGATTAGAATGGCTTTTGATGAGGGAAAGTAGACAAGCAGGTAGAGATGGGAGAAGGGGAGAATGAAAGAGCAGTCAAATGAAAGAAAAGTGGTTCTTTATTCATTTTTATATTTCTCCTTTTTATAAAACCTGACATGGTATATGAGAAAGTTTAGCAGATAGAGAGAGAACTATTCTATAAGCCAATCATTTTAACATAACAATTATTATTTACGTGTATTCCTTGTCACAGTCCATATATGTACCTTAGTTCTCCATGATGCAGTCATGGTATATATAAAATCCTATGTGTTTATGCCTACTTAACATATCACTAAAAACTTAGGTAAATGATATTTTGTTTTAAAAATGAACATTTGAATGGCTTTATAAAATTCCATTAAATGGTTATGTCATAATTTAACTATTCCCCTTTAAGGGAGCATTTATATTACTCCCAGCTTTTGCCAGTATTTATAACACCGCAGTGAATGTGACCAAGAAAAAAATCTGAAACCCTTGGTCTGGTATATAGGGAGAACCCTTTGCTACCCGGTTCCAGCCTAGCTCCCTCTCCAGACTCAGCTTTCACTTCTCCCTATGTGTACTCTATGCTGTAGCTTTGTGGGATCAAGGTTCCCCAAGTAAACCATATATCTTATATCTTTTAGCTCTAGCGCATTGCTTTTTCTTTCAACTTGAAATGTCAGGTGTCTCTTCTTCACCTCCCCCATTCTATGTCACTTCCACTGGAAGCTTTCTTTAATACTTCCAGGTAGTATTAGTTGTACCGTCTTCTGTATGCCCACTGTACTTTGTTAGAATTTGTTATTTTATTTACCATATGGTATTGCAGTCATCTAGGCTCTCAGGATTTCTCCTTCAGTAAACTTGTGAATTTGAAAGTTTCTAACTCTTCTGCCTCAAAAAAGGGTTGTTGTCCAGGTGGAGTTGGTTAAGGATGCGCATGCCTTTGAAGAGTACATAATCAGTGACAGACATGGAAAGGGAGAAGCAGCAATAATATATGCAAGGGACCCAACAGTGTTGGATGAGCACCTGGTAGGACATACTAGTCACTAGTCATAGAGAAAATACAGCTTGGAGGAGGGAAGGATGCATTAGCACCTAGAGGAGGGAGAGGCCTGAGGGAGTCTTGCTGGCCTAAACATAACAGTACAAATTTCCTAAACCATTCCCGCTATTAGTTTCCTATCTGTGAAATTGAAAGAGCACCCTACTTATTAGGGTTATGGTGAAGATTTAGGCACTAATGTATCTGAAAGTGCCATGTGAGGTGCAGGGCGCAGGGGAGGGAGGATAGGCCCAGGATACCCCAGAATTTTTGTTCCAGTTGACCTCTTAAAGTTCTGTTTTATATGTGTTTTCCATCAGGCCTCTGAGTCCAGAATACCAGATGCTATGGTTCCCCTGAGCAAGCATTCCTGTAGGTGCTCTGCAGTTTGGTACTTTTAGTAGGAGGTATGCAGGGAAGTCCCATCTCCCCACTCACCTGAGCAGTATGGCTCCAACTGGCCCCAGCACAGCCTTACTCGAGAATGGCCACAAGTGGCTAGGGAGGGAGATGCCACCTTCTCTTCAGCTCTTTAACATCAAATAAGTGGTACTGGAGTAGAGGGTTTTCTAATATTCCTGTTGGTGGAAGTATTTATAGAAGCTGCAGTGAAACTAGGCACTTTTCAGGCCTTTGTCCCCAAGCTTGACATGCACTATTGGAAGGATATGTCTCTGTATCTGTCACTGACTATATGCTATTTGAAGGCTTGCCTATCCCACCTGTCTTGAGCAAACAGCTCGTGGGGAACCATCAAGCCAAATTTAAGATCTTTGGATGGAAATTCTCCTCTATCTAGGATGCTTTTTGTTTTCTGCACGTACTACCCATGGCTTCTTGCTGCTGTCCTGGCCATTTGAAAACACACAATCCACTTGGGATTTTATGTTTTGTAAAGGAAGCAAATTACTTGCATCTATAGAAGATCTGTTGGTCAACTATAAGACAAATGAGGGAGGGCCTTGTTTAAGGTTACTTAGTGGGTCAAGGGCAGAAGCAGGTCTTGAAGCCAAGACTCTCAGGTGTGTATTCTTTCCATTGTAACAGCCTAAGCCACTAAGAATGTAAGCTTCATGAGAACAGGGATGGTTTCCCACTACCCATTGTATCCACAGTACATAGCACAGTGCCTGGCATAGAAGAGGTGCTCAACAAATATTTGTTGAATAGGTACATTAATGGCTACTATGGTCAAATTGGAATTGTGTTCCACAGACTCCTTTGGCTAGGTCTACTAGAGAGCCAAACAACAATCCTCGTGACCCATTGAAAATTACATAACGTGGACCCATCTGGGCCCTGGCAGAATGGAGCTGAGTAATGCAAAGGAATGGGGAGGAGATGTCTCTCCTATGTACCTTGGAGAGCCTGTTTACCTGTGAGTGGCCAGCTTGGTCACATCCAATTTCCACTCCCTTTTCCCATGTCTTCACACAATACAGTAGTGTTCATGCCAAGGGAGAATATTCCAATCAAACATTTTAGTGTATTCTAACAGGTAGCCATGCAAGTGTTTCTGTCTGCATTTGTGAAGCAACGTAGAGTTTGGCCCTAGAGTACATATTTGAAGCATTACCCAATTCATTTTTTTTGTATGTGTGCTGCTCATTGTGGCATGGCCAGCAAGCAGGTCTGAATTGTGTAACCTAATCCAGAGAGGTTTGTGCACTCAAGGTTTAGGGATTGAGTTGGCTACTATACTCAGGAATGGGCAGGCCAGGCACAAATCAGAGGAGGACAGCAGGGAAGTCCTATAGATCATCAGGTTTGGGCACTTAGCAGCTATGTTCTGCAGTTCCTGCTGTTGCCACCACTATCACCTAGGCTGCCTTAAGGCACAGAGCTGCATATCTTTGCAGATTTGGGCATGTTTTAGTCAAGATTGGCTAATTTGGGGAGCAATAGGAGGTACTCTTCCTCCCATCCACTGCTAAGAGAGGGATGTGACCAGCATTTGGGAGGTATAGGTTTAAGCCAACTAGATAGGGTTGGGTTTCCTAAAATAGTGAGAGCCTCTAAAAATTTTATTTATTTTTTGGTTTATTTAACTTATTTTTAAAATTAAAAATTCAATTACAGTCGATATTCAATATTATATTAATTTCAGGTGTACAGCATAGTTGGTTAGATATTTATACAAGATACAAAGTGAACCCCCTGATAAATCCAGTACCCACTTGACACCACACATAGTTATTACAATATTATTCACTATATTCCCTATGCTGTACTTTATATTCCTGTGATAGTCATCTTGTCTTTAAAGGAATTTTTTTTGTTTCTTACAGTGCTGAGCTAGACACCATACAATAGACAGTCTCTACTGTTTGGTAGGGCAAATTTAAATACAGACGGACTTTATTTTGTAATTTTTGACTTCTGTGTGTGCGTGTTTTTTTTTATTATAGAACTAATACATATTTGCTGTAAGAAATGAAACAGCACTGAAAATTATAAAATCCTCTGTCTTCTGCCCCTGACTCAGTTTCCCAGAGAGAACCACCAGTTAATGAGTTTTATGAACTGAGACTCTTTTTTAAATGCATTCCTATACGTATAACTTTAAACACACATATAACACAAATCCATACTGTTCTGTGACTTTTTTTTATTACTACGTGGCAGCCATCTTTTTATGTCAAATCAGATTTTAATGTCTATATGAGCTCATTTAGTAAGCAAGTTATCAAATGAGTGGAACACTTTAAAATCCATACAAATGAAATGGACCCATATTCTTTGTCAAGTGGAAAATAAAGGGTATGGTGTAGGGGCTTGCCTGCCTGAGAGAGAAGGATTTCTAGAGAAGGTGGGAGTCATGGCCCTTCTGTTGGGATGAAGGATAGGATGATGAAAGCTGCTCTCCTTTCTAAGCTCAGTAGACCTCACATCTAGAGATTGCTCTGATTTCAACTGTGCCTAGACGATCTTAGTGAAGTGTTTGGCAGTAGTGTATAGTAGAGTAATTGGTAGTATGGGTATATAACTTTCCCGTACTTTACATAGTCCCCCTTTCTGTGGTTTTGCCAGTTTGGGGTAGTTTGGTTCCAAACATTACCTGACTGAGAACCCTGTTTCTCAGAAGATCTCTGGCTGTCGTAGCTGTCTGAGGTTAGACATAAATGCGCACGTGTGTGTGTGTGTGTGTGTGTGTGTGTGTGTGTGTGTGTTGGTGAAGGGACACATGCCTTTCCAGTCTTCCCCAAAGAAGAGCAGTGAACCTGGATTAGGTTCCACCCCCACTCACATACTTACCAGGGATCTTGTCCAGGTGGCAGGAAAGTAGAATATTGCAAAACAGTCGGCTGTAGTTGAGCCATCCAGTTGAAAAGTTGAGGAGGATAGAGACTTGTGAAATACAAATAAACATACAATATATTTTAAAGAAAAATTCTAGCCCAGTGGCTGCTCCTGGTCTTAAAATCTTGCTAGTTTGAGAATACTGATCCTGTTGAAGGAGCCAGGCCAGGCAAGGAGAAGCAGGATTACCAGAAATGCAAGTTGTCTTCTGCTCACTCATGGCATCCCCCCACACCGCCCCGCCTTTCTCTTGTCTTCTTAGTTCCCAGACTTTAACAGTGGGTGGAGCAGAGCTTCTACTTGCCCAGCCTGTAATCCTGGAGCCTCTGCCACCAGAAGTTGACCTTGAGCAGGCTAGGCCTAGGGGCCACTGCAGGCATTGCCTTCCCCTTTAGACAAACAGGAAGCTTTAGACAAACATATTCTGAGTTATTGAAGCTTTCTGAATCCTTGTGGGGTAGAGAAAGAAAGGTTCTGAGATCAGACTCCAAAAAGGGAAAGGGAATGGCATTTTAAAGAATTTTTTTGTGTTACTTCAGAAGGCTTGGATCCAAAGTATCTCGAGGCATTTATTGTAGGCCAGGGTTATAGGAAGATCTGTGTTTCATTGCCGATTGCGGTTATGATCTTGAGTAAGTCCCTTAATCTCCCTGATCCTCCTACTTTTTTTTATTGGTAAAGTGAGGATGATCATGTTAGCCTCAAAATTGGTGGGAAACATGGATAAGAGAACATTGGAAAGCCTTCAAATGTTAGTTCTGTAGAAAATCAAGCATATAGGATTCAGGTGCCTAGAGAAGCTTAAATTATGTTTTAATAGCCTCTGTTGACAAAGACAGTAGAGTGTGTCAGTGAATGAAAGACTTTTGCCTCACCATTAAGAATGATTATTATTCTTAAAAGGGTAAATAAGACTTAGTTATCAGGAAAAATTCACTTCTGTGGAACAGCTCATTTATAGACCATTTGGAATCAATGATACATTGTCATATAGTCAGCTCTCAACTATCCATAACAAAACTTTGTTCTCCCAGCTACCTGTGGATGGCCTGTTTGTCCTAAGCCATGTAAGCCCAGGGAATGCAAACTCCCTTGGCTGTTCTGATAGTCCAAACAAGACGTAATTAGTTAGGTAAATATTTCCAAAAAATTTCCAAAGTAAAGTGATTAGATTGCTACAGCTGAATTATACATAGGTGATACGGATGATTGACCTTACCACAAGGAAAATGGTGAGCTTTGGCCTTCGGGGCAAGGGAAGTGATGGGATTCCACTTCCCAGGTCATTTATACCCTCACTGATCATCCCTCCAGACTGTGAACTCAGGTAGGGATGACAAATTCATGAGAGCGGGATTGAGAGGGAGACAACCCTTTAAAGTGCAAGTAGAAAAGACCAATAGTCCCTACATGGACTGTTATTCCAGGGAGGGTTTGCATAGTTTTTTCTTCTCATAACTCCACTGGGATTCAACCTTTGTTAGGAAGAGCCAAGACTGAAGAAACCTTTAAAGAGGTAGAGAACTCTCTTGGCAAGTTCCTCTGGGAGGGAGGTATAAATTTAGGGGATGACTTCCTGCTTTCCAAGTAGTTCCTTGTTTAAAACAAACCTTTCAGATATGAATTGAAGTAATCCCTTCACAGGTTGGCTGGCATTGCCCTGCAAGTATTTTCCAGTGTTCCTAGCTTTTCTCACCCCATGTCTGGACCAAAAGAAAAATAAAGTTCCCCAACACAAATACAGATACTGATAGTTCTCTACATTTATGGTATACATCATAGTTGTCAAAGCCCCTTTTACCACTATTATGTCATTTGACATTTATTAACTCCAGTTGACAGGTTAGGAATTATTATCCCCACTTTTTCATACAGGGAAACTGAGGCTCAAACAGGTTAAGTGACTCTGCAAAAATTACTTAGCTAGTGAATAAGGGAGACAAAACATGAGTGGGAAACAGAAAAGTTTGGTTTTAGACTCTGTATGAGGTGGGATGTGGAAAGGGGACCCATGTGGTGTTTCATAAAGGCCTGGACTTAAGCTCTAGTTATGGTTAGATCAGGTTCTGAGACTAGAAAGGAAGTTTCAGTTTAAAACATTAGACCTTTCCCCTGTTACAAAGTGAGAATTGTTTGGGGACTCCTTACCCCTAGCTAATATAGTCTTATTTCTACCTTGGTGGGAGCCTGAGCATTGGTCCAACTTGTTGAGTGGAGGAGGTATTAGGGAATTGTGGAAAGAGCACTATTCTGGAGTTAAAGAACTGGAGTTTAGTCTGGGCGCTGCTGCTAGCTTCCCAGGGAAGTTTTGGCCAAGCCCTTGCCCCTTTTTGTGGACATGGTATGTTTTACAAGGAGTGGTTTGACTGATCTCTGAGGGCCATTTCTGCTCTGAAAGTCTATGATTTATTCAGAAATGTTACTTTCCCCTAACAATGGAGGCTGGTCTGCTCCATCTTGGGTAGGGAATGGTGGTACACATCTCAAAAATAAATGTTCTCATTCTGTGGGGAACTGGGCCAAATGGCAACTCTCTGAGCTCTGAGAGGTTGGAGGTTGTCAGTTATGTCTGGCTTTTGGAGGGGAGACCTTCATAGAAGGGCCTTGGGAATGTTCAGGAACATAACTGGGTAGAGGGGTAGGCAGGTGAAGGTGTCAGGGGTCAGTCCAGGCTTGATCTGAGTGGGGAAGGAAGCAGTGCTCTGGAAAGGTAGTTCTTAGGGGACCCACCAGAAACAGGCGATAAGATGATATTATGAGATAGACAGTTTAATGTAGTTCTTGACCATATAATCTCTGGTCATAAGTAGTTGGTAATCCCTAAGGAATGTGACCCAGTCACAGGGAAATGTGTCATTAGAGTAGCCAAAGGCTGTGGAAGCACAAAGAACTGTTCTCCCTTGTCACCATCCTCTCTCTGTAGGATGTGAGGCCCTTAAAGTTGGGCCATAGAAATGAGATGTGGCAAATGGATAAATACAGGTCATTAATGGCAGATAAGCCTGGTCATTTTGAAGAAGGAAAAGTCATAATGCTTGCTTGATGTCAAAGCATGTGAAATTAAATTTACTAGTGCTGATATATTTTAATTTTTTTTCCTTGTGGAAATGCGGTTGAGAAAAGGGAGAAATTTGAACTTATGACTTTTAGTAGTTCTAGGGGCCAGAATAAAGGTTGAATTTAACTGTTAGAGTTGCCCTTCTTATAGTAGGGGGCTGAGTTTTCCATGGGGCCAGCTAGGCTCCTTGCATTCTCATCCACTGGGGCAGTCCAGCTTGCCTATTCAGTTGATATAGGTCAGCTTGTGGAAGCACATGTAGACTCTGATTAATTATTATGACTTAGAGCTTTGGACATGAGTATTTTTTAAGAGCTACCCTACAATATTCTAATGTTGGGCCAGGGTTGATAACTACGTTCCTAATTGAAGTCTATGTTACATCCAAGGAAACAGTCTGAGAAAGGGGAGGCCTATACCACGGCAACACAGAATGGTTACCACTGAGTTGAGCCGAATCTCTGTCCAGGGCTTTTTTTATTTCACCTTTGTCACTGAAGGTAAAGGTGGCCCTAATAGCTTAATTGGGCATTCTTTAAATTTGATCGTTAGGCCTGGATGAGATATGTGCCCCTCTCCTCCAAGTGCTGGAGGAAAGGGTGGAGTTCAAAGTAACTAACTGGACCCAAGAGAGTTAAGCGACTCTCTTCAGAGTATAAATTCACTGTCTTGGCATGAGCAGACCAGTGATGATGGTGGTGGTAGGGGATAGAACAGGATGGGAAGTGAATAATGCTGTGGGCACCAAGGCATTCAGTTGGTGGGAACATTACAAGGAGTTGATAAGAGCCTATGGACCTGGTGAATTCATTCCTCAGCTCTATATGAAGTGCTGGGCTGGAACCCTGTCCTATGTCCAAGGCAAGGAACTGAAGACTGCTTGTTCTCTGCTTCCTGCTTCTGCTGGATGGTCTTTACACCTGACTAGGCCTCAGCTCTTGCTGTTCCTATACATTAAGAGTGCACCAAGCTCTATAACAAGTGCTGGAACCATATCACAGTGTGGCCTTTGATTATTTTCCACTGTTTTATATGTGGCACCCCAACGAGAGAATAAACTCCTGTGATAGGAAAGGAAAGTGTGTTCCAGGTCCTTCCAGAGGCACAAGAAGGTACTTACTATGGAGAACGAGGCAGCACCAAGAGGACATCTTGGTTTCTTTTTTTGCTTCCCCACCAGCCTCCAAAGGAACTTTTTATGGGAATAAAGGTGACTGGGAGTTTTAGGGTGGATATAGCACACACTGCATTCTGTGAGATCCAGTAATTACATCTTTTCACTACTAGATGAAGAGCCCCTTGACATAAGGGATTGTCGTAATCTCTATATTCTCAGTGTCCAGGACCCTGCCCCACAGTTTGCAGGTATTCAGTAGCTACCGAATTGGTTTGAAGGAATTTCTTCTCCTGTTCCCTCACTTGAGTCAGACTAGATCCCATAGAAACCCTCTATCTCCTGGGGGAAGAATCTAGAAGCTGATGAGAAACAGGCTTTGTCTGAGCATTGGCCATCCATGGCACTCCTTGTATCCAGAAGCCCACAGTTTTTGGTAGTAGTTGACTTTTAGGGTACACATGCTTTCTACATACGTGTTTTTATTTTTTTATATTTTTCTACAATAGGGGCAAGTGTGAGGAGCAGGGGCATGGTGTGGGAGGTTAGAAGGTGGGCACTCCTGAATGTTTTTCTTCTTACCACTTCCTTGTAAGAGAAATGCTAACTGGACCCTGAGGATCCTAGATTTAGTCCAGAAGGGAAAAAGGCTTGCATGCTGTATGGGCTATTAATGGAGGCCTTTAACCTTGGAACTTTGTGATTTGCATTAGTTTCATTTGTAGCTCTCCCTCCCACTGAGTTTGGCATCTCCAACTTGATTTCATTTTATTCTCCAAACCTTTTCTAAAGGGATAAGGAGGTAAACAAGCCACATATGTTCCATTATTATTTGCACCCTTAATAGGCCACATGGGGTGGTCTCCTTTTTGCTTTTTTCTTCTTCATGCATGCCTCTTGCTCTTCAAGGACTGAGGTTGGAGCCAGTGATGTAGTGGCTAGGCATTTCTTGGCTCAGCCCTTGGCCTGGGGTCTCCTACTGAGAGGAGATCAGCTTGGCCCAGGGCCTTTCTGGCATGCAAAGAGCCTTTGGGGAAGATGGTTAATAGTCTAAGCTTATCACCTATTTTTCCCCCAATGTCTTTACTTAGGAAGGGAGTAGGCCACTGTGTATGATTGTGTGGGTCACTTATCTTTGGCTAACTTCAGATAATACCCTTGCTGCCCATCTTCTAAGGAAAGTAGAATGTGAAGAGAGCAGTTATTCCCAGTTTTAGGCCTTGCAGACAGGATGTGGAGTTACCAGCCTGCCAATATTTGCTCTAGTCCAGCAGTTGTCAATCTTGCCTGCTAGGCCTGTTTTTGTATGTATCGTAAGAATAGATTTCACATTTTTTTAATGAGCTTAATTCACTTTATTGTTCTCATATAAAATTATTTGGTGGCCACAGCTGGAGCCTTGGTCCTCTACACAGAAATTCTGGTGTGAGTCTTTATAAGATAATCAGTGATCTACTGACAGGGAGACTTGGTGAACACAGTCCTTTTCCAGAGGTCGGGGGTGGGATAACTAACTATAGGTCTTAGAGATAACATCAAAGGTAGCCTTGGCCAAGTTGTCCAGTTTGACAGTACAGTCCCTGGCTGAGGTATAATATTCATCTTACTTGCTGTCATCATCAGCTTCTAGGGCACAGGGGCCTGGTATGAGGCACACCAGCATAGAGCAAGAGTAGCCAGTCACCTTGCAAGGGATGGTGTCGGGCTTACTGGTCTTATTCCACCAGTGGCCTTGCCACACAGGGATGATGGAGATCTTGGCCAGGATGATGGCCCCACAGATGGCAGTGGCTACCTCCTTGGAACATTTAATACCCAGATTGACATGGCCATTGTAGTCCCTGATGGCGACAAATGCCTTGAACCAGGTCCTCTGGCCAATGCAGGTCTGCTTTTGCACTGGCATAATCTTCAAAACTTCCTCTTTGAGGGATGCTCCCAGGGAAAAAATCAGTGATCTCAAATTCCTTGATGGGCAGGGAGAATAGATAGATCTCTTCCAGGAGCTTGATATTCATGTCCTTGACCAGGTGTCCCAGCTTGGTGATAGGGATCTGCTCCTTGTCCTTGCTTCTATGAGCTCTGCGCCTCCAGGCCCTCTCACAGCACCAGTGCCATCTGCCATTTGGTATTTTCTCAGTCAAGTCACATTTTAAAAAGCATTGTTTAAAAAGAAAAAAAGGAATATGCAACAAAGATCGTATGTGGCCCACAGAAATAGTTCAACCCCTGGTAGTCTATGCTTTATATTCCCAATTTATTATATACCAATTTCTTATAAACTCATGACCCCTTTATAGTCACCTCTTTCCTGAACCAGGCACATACATGTTAGGCCTTTGGACCCTAATTTATGATTGGGCTGCTTATAGGCAGCCCCTTCCATGTTGGTTACTAACCAACCCATTCTGTTTCCTTCTCATGTACTCTTGGAGTCATAGTCGTGGGGATTAGAATTAAAATTGAATCCCTCTTGGAGTGGAAAGAACCTGATAGATGATGCTTTCCTCTTGCTCATTCTTCCTATGTAAGACAGCTTTTCATCCCAGATGGCCCCAAATCTGATAAGTACACAGCTTCTATTGATAGTAATTAGGGAGATTTGAAAACAAAAACACAGCGGTCCAAAGCTGTACTAAACAGTGTATTCCAGAGCTGGGGCTAGCTCTTCCTGTTCCTTCCTCCACACTTCATCCCTGACTTTGCTGAGCCTCCTAAAATCAAACCTGGCTTTTGAGAAGGTGCTTCCATTATGTTCTTGTGAGAGCATGCCTTAGAAGAGGAATTCTGGGTACTTTTGTAGTAAGACACTGAGACTGGAGTTGTGGGGATGTCACTATAGTGTAGCTCAAGCGATAGGCCTACCCCTGCAGGGAGGCATTCCCAGCTCTTTCTGTAGCCCTAGTGTTCTGGTGGGGATAGGAGGTTTATACTATTTTAGCTATTGTGTAGTTATGTGGGTACATGCCTTTTCAGGCACCCATGTCCATTAATGCCAAGTCTTTGAGAATCCTGGAATGGAGTGAGTATGGTACCAAGGCTGAGTCACTCTCCTGGAAAGGTCAGAGTTATAAGAGGAGTTGCACTGGATCTACTCTGGAATGCCTTCTCTTCTTTCTTCTGCTATGCCTACCCTACCCCAAACACACCTAGGATTGTAAATGGCCACCCAACTTCAGGCTACTAACCACTGAGATTCCTGACCAGGAGTTACTAGGACACAAGGTGGTAAACAGTACTCACCAGGGCTCTTCCTTCTTTCCCCTTTCCCAATGTCCCCAAGTCCTGTGTCTCTACCCCCAATAGTGTGGAGGACTTGGAGAATATGCACAAATGTTTCTGACCTTTAAGGACTAAACCATATTTGTGGATAGTGAGTGAGGTTAGCTTGAATGGTTTTAAGGTGACAATTAATGGTGAGCATTCCAAATAGAGTTGCCTCAGGTTTTCCCATGACTCTTTTGGGTGCGGGTCTGGTCAATGTGTTCAAGTGGACTTGAGAGAAAGAAGGGTAGTAGCCATAAAATAAATAAAGTAGGCCAGTTATGTAGAATCATTTTCTACCACTGTTTATAGCTGCATGACCTTGAGTAAGGCATTTAACCTTTCTAAACCTTAGTTTTCCATCTTTAAAATGGAGATACTAATGATACCCACTTCCTTGGGATTTATGAGAGAGAGAAGAGCTCATGATTGTGAAAGTACACCATGAAGGGTGCCTAGGATATTGAATGTGCTTGATAAATGTCCCATTTATTTCTTTTATCATACTTGTCTCTCTTTAAGTATTTGAGATCAGAGAGAGAATTTTAGGACCCTAGTTAGGCTTTGCCTCTAATCTGTAAGTGTGCTCCCTGTACTGTACTATCTTTGTATAATTTTTTTAATAGATGAGGAAACCAGTATTTGAAACAGTGATGCCAGTGACTGGCCTAGTTTGTGGCCAGTGCCTTCCACTGCAGTCTGCTGGGATAAACAGTTTGAGAATCTGTATGAGTGTGTCTGTTGCTTTGTGAAGAGAAGTTCCAGCCCTGGGAAGCTTAAAAGTCCCAGAATGAGGGAATGGAGAAAAAGAGACCCAGGTTAGACAGGATGGTTATGAGGTGCAAAGAATAGAGGATGTACAGAGCAGAAAATAATTAGAGGAACGTTACTCAAGAGGGCAAAATGATTTGTGAAATCAGTGGGTCCCTGCCCCTTTGCAGAAAGCTGGCAGCATGGCTGAGGCCCACCCCAAGCCCCACCCCAAGCCCTTGCTGTTCTGGTAGCTTTCATTTCCTCTGTGTGTGTGTATGTGTGTGTGTGTGAGAGAGAGAGAGAGAGAGAGAGAGAGAGAGAGAGAGAGAGAGAGAGAGAGAGAGAGAAAGATGGAATAAAGGGGGAGAGGGGTAGAGTATGGGTGCAGGGTCGGGGCTCTTAGTCTGGCCACCCTTCCAGGTCTATCTGTAGGTGAGGGTTTTCCACATGGACAGAAAGTAGGTTGTGGTAGATTCTTTCAAGTTCTGGAGAGTGATTCCCCCAAGGTTTGTGAGAGCTAGGATAGGGAGTGCTCATTAAGCTAAGCCGGTGCCTCAGTGAGGCTCTGTAAAACTGCCAGCTTCCTACCAATATCTTGTATATTAGACTACCTTGTCTGATTTGTCTTCAGGGATTTCTGCCTATGTCTGTGACATACCTCTCCCCCAAATCTCATTGCTAGTGCCTAATACTGCAGTGGCAGAAAAGACTCTAATTTAATTCTCTTCTAATAGATTCTATGAAGAGGGTCAGGGAGCTGGGAAAGGAGGCCTTGATTCTTAACTCTGTACCTTTGAGAGAGTTTTTGGCATATTGTATATTTCCCTATGGCATTTGGAGGCATACATTATATTTCTTGCCTCTGTCCTTGTACATGCTGTTTCTCTCCCCCGAACAACACAAGATTCCTTTTTTCTTTGATATCTTTTTCCTGTGACAGGGTTATTTATCCTTCAGGGCAGGTCAGCTCTTCCTCTAGAATTCTACTTTCCCACCTTCTCCATTATGGCTTGGGTACCCCTTTATGTTTCTTCATTTCCCTCTGATTACCTCTGTCATGGCCCTTGCTGTATAGAATGGTAATTCCCCAGATATTTTATTGTCTCTGTCTCCCAATAAAAAAAATACTTTCTTTTTTTTTTTTTAAAGAAATACTCTCAATATACGCTCACTTGCTTTTACACACACAGATGTGTAATCAATAGAATCATCTGAAGGCCTGATCCATATTGGGTGTCTGCTAACTTGGTGATATATGAACCAGCATGTGTGTATATTTATATGAGACTGTGTCAGCGATCCAGGTCCTTTCAAAAACAGCTGAGGTTGGTAAGGGGTGGCTTTATTTGTTATTCTAGGTCTTACTAGAATTACAGGTAAATTTCAAAGGCTTGTTTTGGATTGTGGAACAATGTCTACTCCCTGAGCCATTAAGGAAGCTGCTGGCTAATTTCTGTAGAGATTCTGGTGGGCCTCTTTCCGGATGCTGTCTAAAGAAACTAGATGAAAGTTAGGGCAGTGTAGGGGGCTGCTTCTTACTCTACCCAAAGAACTCTGATGTGTGTGTGTGTGTGGGGGGGGTGGCAGTGGGGTGAGTGGTTTCATGCATACTCACCTCAGCATTAGAGGGCATGAAGATTGTATGTTTGTGGTAGTAGGGGTGCTGAAAATCTTGGTACTATTGATTGGATAAGCTAAACAATTTTTACTGCTCTCAGTAAGTTGGTAGCTGAGCTTGTGGCTTGGAGGGAAAGATGTGGCCTTATCAACTCAGGAAAATATGAATCCATCTCTTAGAGAAGTTATAGCAATCTACATAGGGACTGAAACTAATAAGCTGGGTGTGTCATGTCCCTGTTCTCTTACCGCCTCACTCCAGGACTTTCTCAAAACAGATACACAGAGTTCAAGGACATTATTTGGGCTCTCTATACCTCTGTTTCCAGGTAGGTGACCATGACATATATGAAGACTGTGAGCTAGTGGCTATAAACAGAGATACCTAGGGCAAGTATAAGGCCACTCTTCAGCCTTCACCGCATCTACTGGAGGCAGGTGCTAAGAGTCAGTATTTTCTTAAGGCTTATGTGACAAACCTTTTTCCTTGATGGGGGCAAGAGTTAGATTGGGCTACAAGATTAGTTGTAGGGGAGCAGCAGGCTGGATGGGATTGGGGACATTCTGTTTCAGAGTGTTTGGGCAAGGTCCTCCTTACAAGTCAAGCCAAGGATCATGTTGCACTGAAGGTCTTGCTCTTTGTGAAGCAGTGCTGTGGAATGGCATCTGCTTTCTGGCTTCTCACCCTGGATGACTGAGGTCTTCCCCAAATATTCAGGTGGAATGTTCAGTCACATTCCTTGCTACTTATAGTTTGTGTAGGGTAGGCATGGGCAAGCCAGGGAGTAAGCTGGTCAGAGGGATGTGAGGGGAAATTGAACAGTGAGTGGGTTCAGGCTGTGATAACCCATCAACATCCCTTCCTCTGAGTTTGTTGGGGGACCTGTTCCTATGGGTCTGAAATCTTTTTCTTTTTCCGAGTGGCCAAAGCCACTCTAGGCTCATTAAACTCTACAAATTGTGCTACTTTAGCAGAAATGGTGATGTAAGCATCTAAAACCCATGTGTAGTGAGACTTGAATGATGTTTGGAGCCTTTTTAAAAATGAGTTTATCGCGTTTTTGCATCTGCTTGTTTATTAATCAAGGAAGAACATTGGCATGTTGTATAGTTTCTGAATGTAGTAGAATTTGTCAATTTGTGTTTTTCCAGAAAATTCATTTTTCCAGAAGTGCTTTGTACCGTCACTATCTGTTTCTAGGCATGGATCCTCCAATCGTGGAAGGTGCTCCCAGTGTTAACTGATCACCTTTCCTGTCCCTGTCTGTGAAATTGGAAGATTTACTGCAGATTATTCAGCCTGATCAGGCAGAGACGTCTAGCTCCCTCCCAGTCAAGCAAAGCCTCCTCCAGGGAGCGGAAGTGTGGTAAATGACAGTATCTTTCCCCAGGCAGCCACGTGTTCTCTGAGAACAGGATGTGGGGAGGGTTGGGCCCCAGTCACAGGTTATGGGGGTGGGTACAGGAAAGTGAGCTGGTGATGTGGCCGTGCGGGTTGGTGCCTGCCTCCTTGGCTTTGAAAAACATGAAGAGCCCCTTTATTTTGTAGTGTTCGCTTGCATACACCTACCTACCCACAGCATGTCTGTGTTCTTACCTTAAGAAAGAACTGTAAATACCTGTAAATGAGACCCGGCTCTTCAGGCTGGAGAAATTCACCGCAAGGAGTGGTTGGGCCCAGGTTGCCACCTGTACTAGCTTATACCTTGTGACTCCTACAGCCATAAGCCATTTTGTCTAGGGGAGCTGGGACCCAGTAGAGAATGGGATACTTTGGTGCCCTTTCCCAGGGCCCTAGTAATTCCCCTCCCCCCAGATGGCTTCCTAGCACACTGAGGTGATTTGCATGTTCAATTTCCTTTCAGGCTCCATCCTCTTCTTCTCCCTGCCCCCACTGCTTTTGCTGGGGACCTTTGGAGATGTGCTGTGTAGGGTGGGGAAAAGAGGATGTAGCTAGCTTCCTGTGTAAGGGAGGGTGGGGCGCCCGCCTTCCTGCCTGTCTGTCCACCACCCAGACGCCATTTACCCAGTACTTGAAGAAATGCCTGAAGAGTTCAGTAATCAGACACGGAGGGGCTCTCTGAGGCATAGGGATGGAGCTTTGCTTTTATTGGTTTCTTTTCACGGTTCTCCACCATGGAGATTGCCAGGTTCCCTTTTCCTGGAATCACAATGCTGAAAGGACCTTTAGAGACTGACTGATCCAACCACCTCAGATTACAGATTTGGAAACTGAGGCCCATAGAGTCCTTTCAGTCCCATAAGTAATGAGTAGCAGTGTTAAGATGAGTAGAATTCTGATAAGAACAGATACTACACTTGATCTTAGCCAAAAGGCCAAGAAGCGATGACATGAGTAGAATTCTGGAAAGTTAGACCTGGAGCTTTCTCCCTTCCCCCAAGCTGCTAGTCCAGTTGTTTGCAAACTGTATTTGGCCAAGCTACCTGGGGAGCTGCAACCCCCCCTTAAACCAGAACAGTTCTACTTTTATGTACTTCATATTTTGAAGTTCCATGTGATTTTCTATTTGGGAGAATAAAGAGGAAGGGAGCTACTAAAAAAGTAATAAAATTTAAAAACACTAAGAAAGATTTAGTACAGTTAAGGGACACACAGACCTAGGTTACTGGGACCAGACCGGAACAAATTTCTGGCCCACTGTTTCCTGGCTGGTTGCTCCCAGCAGTTTGTGTGGCTTCCTCTACCACAAGAATGACTATTCCTATGCTGCCTTGATTTTCCATCCCAAGTAGAGCCAGTGCCTCTTGTAGTAGCCTGAGACAGAGCTAGAGGCCAGAGGCTACCAGATTTCTTTAATGAAATAAATAATAGGTAAGACACTCTTGTAACCTTAATAAGAGAAATTCGGAAGGGCGAAGAACATTGTACTGATATTTGGGAAGACCTGGCTTCTAGTCTTGTCTCCTTCACGCTTGAAAAAATTGCTGTTTACCTCACTGAGCCTCCATTTCTACCTTCTATAAAATAGTACTTGTCTCTCCTTTGCATTTCATACAGAGTTGAATTCAGTGAGAGAATGCATATGGACGAGTGTCTTTTAAACCATAAAGAACAGTACACATGAAGCTAGCATTATTGTTGTATGAGAGTGAGCCATAGGCCCTGGAAGCATCTAGGTTGGATAATGAGATTGCAGGAGAAAGGAACAAAAATTTATCAAACATCTAATACATTCTCAGAGCTAAGTCAAGTCCTTTTGTATAAGTAAAGGAGTTAATGTCCTCACAACAATTCTGTGAAGTAGGCATGATTATTTCCATTTTACTTATAAAGAAACTGAGGCTTCAAAGAGGTCTAGGACTTGGAATGCCCCAGCATCTCCCTCCAGAGCCTGCGCTCTCTGTTATATATGTTAAGAGTCCTTAAAAATGTGCTGTGGTTTCCACTGGGGCTTTCCAAACCATTCCCTGCCCCACTCCAGCCTCTCTTCTCTGGTAGGGATGTTTCCTTCATGTTTTATTGCCTTTTTGTCTCAGTTCAAAGTTCTTGACCTCTAGCTTTCCTTAGTGGTACACTAGGCACAGTTAGGTGCTCTTTTGGACTTAAGCCAATAGAGGAGTCCTTTGTCCTTCCACAGCCACCATTTCCTTAACAATAGGGGCTTCCTACACCCCTGGAGAGCTGGTAGGAAGAGCAAGGGATTTGTTGCTAGTCAGATCTGGCTCTTGTTCAAGGTCATACAGCTAGAAGATGGAAGTTCCTTCCTTTTATTGAGACTCAGTTTTCTTATTTGTAAAATGGGCCCAAGGATACTTTACCCCACATGTGTCTCAACGAACTCTTTAATGTTTAACAACAAACTCTCTACTGAAGCCATGATGTGTAGTTTACCAATCCCTGTGTTGTAAATACTCTCACCATGGTCGATTTCAAGCTACCAACACATCCTTGACGGAGGAGTTGTGAAGAGATGTGTGTAATCAGCTCTAGTGCGAGCTGGTTCCACTGTACCATTATTAATCACATCTATCTTAGACTTTTACCCTCATGCCCCCCCAACCTGCTCACATCTGTATGCAAATTCAGGACCCTCTCACCATGTCTCCCCTCTTCTCCAGGTTCCCAGAGCATCCAGGAAAGGACCATTTAAAGTCTGCTCCTTGCCTGAAAGTTCTACTGGGAAAGAGTGAATGTGGACTGTTTAAGGGACAGAGAACTCAAGAAGGCTTTGATTGGGGCCCTAATGAGAACTTTTTGTTCAATATATTTTGTCTGCTGAGGTATCTGCACCAGCTGTTTCCTACCGCTTTCTAATTCTTAATTAAATGGAAGAATGGTGGAAGGCTTTGGACAATGGCCTGAGGGTTTGGACATTCTTGAAAGTACTTAGCTTTCTGATTGGAATTCCAAAGTCTTCTCCCTCTCTTGCTTGCAGAACCTTATTACAAGGTCCCTGTAATGAGAGTCCCAGGGCTAGAAAGCATTTTGAAGGACCAGACCTCTGGTTCTACCTCTCATCATCTCAAGAGCATCTGTACCAGGTGAAGTTTCTTTAAACTTCCCAAAGGATAAGAATCTCCTGGGGCAAAACTACTAGTTCCCAAGTTCTTCCTCTGGAAAGCCTGTTTCATTCAGTAAGTTTGGAGTACGGTTCAGGAATCTGGATTTTTAAACTAGTTCCCCAAATGATTCTGATTATCAGTTAAGTCTGAAAAATACTGTGTTAGCACTGCATGATAATCTAGTATGTTGGCATCATAATAATTATCTTACAGGTGGGAAGATAGAGAACTCATGGCTTGTTATCCATGAAACTGGATCTTGCACTCAGGTTTTCAGAATACAAAGCTATGTTTCTCTTGCAATGGAGACATTGTTTTGGTGTACAGTAGTCTGTGGTGGTGGGAGTGATGATACTAGGTAAGGAGGAACAAGGATAACCCCTGCCCTACTTTAATGCTGGAGAAACCAATTTGCAGGGGGGTTTGGGGCAAGTAGCAGAACTGATTGCATCTCTGATCTTTTGTGGAATTTGTTTTAAACTCTGGAGAGCCATTTTTTCAGGCCCAGTGGCCCAGATGCCTCCTCAGTTGCTCTCTACTTTCTGTGTTTCCCTTTCATCAAGCATCCCTTTACCCATATGAATACCAGCTCATGAGAGGCTGGTTGTTTCAGTGAGCTGTATTCATTCCATGCCAGAGGTTCCCAAGTGTGGTTGGGTCTTAGAATTATCTGAAGTTCTTCTGATGCCTGGGTCCTGCTTCTTACATAATAAATCAGAATCTCTGTGGATGAGGCCAGGGAATCTGTATTTAAAAAAACTTCCCCAGATGATTTTGGTGAGCTAGTTTGTAGATGCAGTTCAATTTTCCGAATACCAGTTGAAAGGAGTTTGGAAGTCCTGGTGGGTTGTGTTGAGGGGATGTATATTTTTGTGTATATTGTTGACACGATTGGAGAAAATGGCAAAGTAGAGCCCAGAATAAGAAGATCAGGCATCCTTTAAAAAGGACAAAGTAGTATAGGTGCTCTGTTGTGTTCTGCCTCCCCTCGGGGCTCTGCTTCTTGGGAGAAATTCCTATCCTGCGCAAGAGAGAAAGCATTTAAAATAATGCAAGGGTATGTGTGTGTCTACTTAATGTGCATGACCTAGAATTCCAATCACATTTTAGACTTTGCCCTCAAAGTGAAATAGTTCTTTATACTAGGATGGTTCTGGAGGTCTTGGGCAGCCCTTAGCCCTCTGCAGTTAAACAAGTTTTTGTTTTAAATCATTCCCAAAAGGTAGGATATTTATAATAATATGGCCAAAACAGGAGGGGTCAGTCATCATCACACTCTACTTATGATGTGCCAAGTACTTTCATGTCTATTATTTGAACTTAAATCTCCCAACATTCCTGTTGTGAGGTTTATATTATTAGACCCATTTTGGAGATTAGGAAACTGAGTTTCAGAAAGAGGAAGGTCAGACTCCAAAGCCTCTTTCTGCTATACCATGCTTTGCTCCTCAAAGAGATGAGACCATTATTTCTGGGACAAGGGCTCCAATTTTGTGTTTTTCAGTTACTGCGTTTAGCCGTTGGCTTACCAGCAAAGTTGGCAGGAAACTGCCCTTAGCCTATCTATGGGTTTGAAAACAGAGCCTTTTGACTTGGTCTGGAAACCTCTCTCTGCCCCTCATATTTGACTGATAATGGCTTCAGCGATTTTAATGCCCAGGAGAAGGGGACAGGGAAGAAATCCTGTGAGCAGTGGATGGAACCCAAACTGAGGCTTGGATCATCTCCAGTGTGCCTCAGAGCTGTGATGCTGGAGGTTGCTAGGAAATATTACTGAACAGAGAGAGTAGAGACCCCTACAGTGCTCTGGGAAGAACTGGCATCTTCAGGCAACTATGAATGGTCTGTTTCCAGTCTACAGATACTTCCTGTGAAACTTACAGGCAGGAAGCTGGGTCAAGCAGGAAACTGATGTGAGAGACCGAAGCCCAGTTGGGTGTGGCCTCCAAGAGATTTCCCCCATTTGGGAGACTTACTTTGTTAACATGGGCCCTCTTCCCTTTTATTTCAGCAGTTTCAAATTTTTATGGGAATTGAAGAATCCGTTTTTTGGCTACCGGGATATAAATCTGTTCCTCAAATTCCCTGCCTCTTTCCTTGCTGTGTCCCCCCACCCTCACCACAACCTCCAGCTTGAGTCTTAGCTATGCTTGCTACTGGAGAACTTCCTTTCAGTTGCTATCCAAGTTTTAGCAGAAGAAGCTGTCTTAGAAAAAAAGGAATCTTTGAGTCTCCTACCATGTCGTTATAAAAGGTTTAATCTCCCTAGAATGGGTAGTGGTGAATGTCTCAGAGCCTGAATGTTAGCCTGCTCTTTGTTGAAAGCTAGACTTTGAGGCAGTGTCAGCCTGGAATTTTTCATGGAAGCAAGGTAATCCAGCTTCCTCCACATAAGTCATTCAGATCAACAGTAGCTAGCCTGAAGTATCTATTGTTTTCTAAGAGCCAGGGTGGTTCTATGGCTTATTAAATAGCCCAGTTGATCAAGAGCCAGGTTTTTAATCCCTGCTTTCACACTGTTTAGCAGCTATATGACCTTGGACTAGTACCTCTCCTTCTCTGGACCTCAGTTTCTTCAGGAGTATATTGCAGAGTTTGAACCAAATGATCTCTAAGGTCCCTTTCAAGGTATGAAGGTTTGGGATTCTGGACTATTTATTCTCTTGGAGAATAAAGATGAGAAGTTTAGAAGGAACCAGATGAAATTCCTAGGATGATGGATTGAAATCTTGAAGTGTAGAAAGGAGGAATGACCATTTTAAGGAGGCGGTGGGGCAGCTCCTGTGCTTAGAAAGGAGAGATGAGCTGGGGTTTGGGGAAAGGAGTGGGTATTGTTTGCTCCTGGGGTATGGTTTGGCTGAGCTGATTTTGAAAGTAAGTTCTAGAATTAGATACACATGGTGAGGAGCTAGTTTCCTTCCTGACCTTCATATGTTGAGAGGAAGAGCAGGACTCTACCTTGGCCTGAGATTGAGCAGAAAGCATGCAAATTAAGGCTGGGTTAATGGGGAAGCTGCCTCTTACTAAGGTAACCTCACTGTTTCTGACCTGTTTCTCATTTGGCCTCTGCCCTGAGCTCTCCTCCCACAGTTGTGTTCTTATTGCTAGGAAGGATTAGTTATGTTTGGAATTAGTTTCCCAAATATATGGTAACTGGAGGAGTAACACTCAGTCTCCAAAATGTTCTTGTCTCCCTGTCGAAATGCTTCTTGAAGAGCTTTTGAAGGGAAGGACTGGGTCAAAGTGAAAGGGTACCCTTATCTCCCATGCCTTTTGCAGCAGTTTGAATGTTCAAGAATTAACTGCTGACCCATTAAGGTATGTGTGTGTGTTGGGTTGGGTGTGGTTCTCTTTTCTAGAAACTACTGGGGAGAGGCACAGGCATGGGAAAGGTTTACTCCAGACAGGTCTTTCTAGCCATAAGTGTTTAGAAATGGGTAGAAAGAGGTCAGAACAGATAACTATTGTACCAGGTACCACTTCCAAGTCAAAAAAGAAGAGACTGAGTTGCTGGGAAGTGAATGATTTGGTGGAGGAGGAGGAGAGGGGGGAGATGCCTCCTAGGCTAGAGATTCAAAGCAACCCTTGTTTGCCCCCTTTTGGAAAACAGCTGCTTGAGGCAGTGCTGTCATCCCAAGAGGCAAGACAGACCAGGCACTGCCCTGCCCTTGCCCCATTTTTGGTAGCAAGAAATGGTGGTTGCTGGAGCCCAAATATTTGGGAGTGGCAATTTGGGTGACACTGTGGTGACTGTTCTCTGTTCAGGAAAGAGACTGAAGTTTTGGGGTTGCCCTGGTAGGGCGCATCCAACCTTTGGCCCCCCTCTTTTACTTACCTTTGCCTTCTCCATACTAGCAGCTCCACTGAAAGCCCACAGCTGGTGGGCCCTCAGGGAGAACAGGGAGGTGGCAGATGAGGGGTGAGGTCATTGAGCTCAGACTCAACTGAGCTGACTCATAAGCTCTGCCCTGACGAGGGGGCCTTCCCAAGCAGTGCTTCTCAGATGTGCTCAGGCTTCCTATGTCGGAGTGTTTGGGCCTTGTTCAAAATAGTTGCCAAGGCAGTGTCTGAAGACAGCAGTGAAATCAGCATGACCAGGTAGATGAGTGGAGTCATGGAAGGAGCTCCAGGAATGTCCAGAAGATTTGTCTTCACTACTCACTGGCTGAGTAAATATAGCTTCAGTGATGTTAAGTAAGACTGTGAGTGATGGGGTTTGGCACATAGTTGGTATTTAATAAGTGTTCATTTCCATCCTTCTGTCATCTACCTCTGTGTATTTCAGTTTCCTCATCCATGAAGTGTTGCCTGTATTGCCAATTCCCTCTGGCTTATAGGTCTGTGTGTCAGGCATGTTACTTGTGATTATTCGACTCTCTCTCTCTCTCTCCCCCCCAACCCCCTTTCTACTTCTCTCCCTCTCCCCTTCCCACCTCCTCCCCCCTCTCTCTACTTTCTCCTCTTTTCCCCCCAAACACCTCTCTGGGAAAGAGCCATCTTGTAGTTCAGTGACATGGGGCAAGTGAGGGGAGACATTGACACTGTGGCCCGGCTACTACTCACCTGGGTGCTCCTAGATTTAAGGAAAGAGAGAATCCATTATTTGAAGCTGTCCAGGCCAAAAGTACTCCAGCCACTGCAGCTAAGGCAGAGGTAGCATCTGGATTGATTATTTTTGTTTCTCAAGCCAGCCAAATGAGTACATAGGAGAGATTCCAGTTTGTTGAAGACTTTGTATGGCAGATCCCTGAGATCCACTTGTTAGTGTCCAATGAAGGACTTGGTGTGGGAAGTGTCCATGTTCAATTGTTCAATAAATAACAGTGGATTTATTGTTCTTGGGCTGGGGGTGGAGAGGCTAGTGTGTTTGAGAGGGTGACACCCTTCATCACCACACCCAGACATATTTTTTTTCCTCAAACCCTTAATGTTCTCCTGGGACAGTTTTAAACCTCAGGCTGTACCTAAATTATCAGGGACAAGCTTAGTTAGGGATTTAGTTCTCTGCTAGGGACCACATCTTCTCATTAAAACTGCAGAGTCCAAGCAGTGGGTGCCTACTAGGTTAAGCATCCAGTAGGCCCTGTGTGGTAGTGAGTCTGGGCCTCCAACTCATCTTACACATTTATGTCCCAGATTAGTCTAAGGGAGAACAAGAGATCTTCTTTGATCAAGACTTCTGCCCTATTTATCACCTTCAGGCCTCAGTTATGTTACTACCCTTACTCCCTACTACATCCAACACAGAAAACTAGAGAGTGCAGACACATGGCTCTGTTCTCATGACTCACATTTTCTTCTGAGTTAAGTGGTGGCAAGAATAGAAGTCTCTTTGTGTTCTTTTCTGTATTTCTTTCTTTCTGTGTTTCTTTCTGTGTTCCTTTCTTTCTTTCTTTCTGTCTTCCTTCCTTCCTTCCTTCCTTCCTTCCTTCCTTCCTTCCTTCCTTCCTTCCTTCCTTCCTTCCTTCCTTCCTTCTCTCTCTCTCTCTCTCTCTCTCTCTCTCTCTCTCTCTCTCTCTCTCTCTTTCTCTTTCTTTCTTTCTCCCCTCCCTACCCCTCCCTTCTCACCTCTCCTCTTTTCATCTAAGATTGTCACCACAGTAAAGTTCAGGAAACCTCAGGCTGCTGTCCTTAGAGAAACAATCACCATGGAATGCAGAAACCTAAGCATGGATTCTGGAGAAATAGGTTCCAGTTTGGTTTTAGTTGGACATCTTCAGATTTAGTTCTTTGCTGAGAACTTTCTAAGAGATCCCTGGTTCTGGGTCAATGCTCTATCTAAGTGGGAGGACACATTGCCAACACTAGCCTCTCTGACATGCTTATTCCTAACCTGGGGTGTGTCTTTTTCTACCAATTGATTTATTTAAGAAGCATTTCTTTTTTTAATTATTTAAAATTTTTTTCAGTTACAGTTGACTTTTAATATTATGTTAGTTTCAAGTGTACAACATAGTGGTTAGATAGACATTTATATAATTTAGGAAGTAATTCACCCTGATAAGTCTAGTACCCAATTGGTACTATACATTGTTATTATAATGTTATTAACTATATTCCCTATGCTGTACTTTACATCTCTGTGACTGTTTTGTAGATGCCAGTTTGTACTTTCTAATTCCCTTTCTTTAACAAATATTTAAGTTAAATATTTGGCCCTATGGGCCAGGGTCCTGCAGATAGATGCTGTGTTGACATAACCTATGATTGACAGGATATACAAGAGACACTGGCTTATTTTCTTTGAAAATTCTTCTCATTAGTTTGAATTAAAGAGAACTCAGGTTGTGGAATGTTGCCCTGGAGTTCCACTCCTTTTCCTCAGTTTCTCCCCAGATATGTTTTTTTTTCCCCAAAAAGCCCCTTCAGATTTTGCCCCACCCTGCTCAGGATCTCCAGGCTGGCTGACCACTGCTGACAGAATTAAGGCTCAGTTTTCTCTTATAGCTTTCAAGGTCCTCAATTCACTAACCTTCCCAGCTTCTTTGCCCACTCTTCACTCTGCAGGCCATGTTATCTCTGGAATAGGCCTGAATGCTTGCTTCGAAGCAGGCCATCTGCACCTCTGTCTCCTCTGGCCATCATATATTTCTCTACCTGGAATTTTGAGTGCTCTTCACCCCACTGCTGCAGTCTCTATTTTTCAAAGTCCAGCTTATCTTTAGAGACCAGTACAGATATCACTGAACTGTGGTTCTTTATTTCCACAAAAGTTTTTTCTATTCTGCTACAGCACTTCTCAGGGTATCTTTCTTGTATATTACAGTTTCCTGTTATTCAATAAGTGCCTTAGGGTCAGGGACTGGTCCTACAAGTCTACTCTAACCATAGTTTCTTAATAAAGTGTTACATTAATATTGGATTAATAAAATAAATTTATAGGAAGCTTTTTAACCTGGAGTTCTTGGACCTCCATGGGGTACATGGATGTAATTTGAAGTGTGAAGGATCCACTTAGATGGAAGAGTATTAAATATTTGTTTTTACTAGCCTCTCACTGAAATTTAGCCCTTCTTTCAATTATGAATATAAGCAAAAGAAAAAAAAAAGAAGTAGTAGTGGCAGTATCTGTGATTTTGTCACCAGTGGAAATCTAAGATACTTTTATGTCACAATTTAGTTATTGTAGATTCTCAAAATATTTATGCTCAACACAGTTGAAATTACAGCAGTGATAACTAATAAGATCCAGTGTTAAGTAATTACTTAATATGTTAATAAAGAAGCACATATTACATTTTGATATCTATTTCAATATAATTGGTTTCTTTTTATCTACTTTATTTCATGCATTTACAAATATTCTGAGAAGGGGCCCATAGACTTCACCAGACTTCCCAGAAGGGCCCATGGCACGAAAAAGGTCAAGATATAAAATGTTTCCACTTTGGAATCTGTATGCTACACCATATTTGTCTGTCTCTGATATCCCCTTGCTTAGTACTATTCAGTTAGCCAACATCTTTTGTGTACCCATTGAGTCCTGGATATTAGAGAGGTAACTCTAAGTAAGACAGAAAGCTTGAACTGAGAATGAAGTCCAGTGTACTAAAGACTCACTGTCCCTTTTCTGCTCTTTCCTATCCCTTCAGTCATTGGTGTTTTGAGGACCCCCCTGACTCAGATCAAAAGTGATTTGAGTCTACATGTTGTGGCCAAATTCCATCCCATTGGGCCTCATTCTCCCTACCGTATGAGGGCCTGTTCTATGGAGGCCACTGGATTGGCAGGAAGCCTAGGGTGGCTGGCCTTGCCGGTTGCCTCCCACTGGATTACTTGCCTTACTTGTTCCTGCCTTCAGGGCCTTTCCTGTCTCATTGTCAATCCTGAAATAGATTTCCTCCCTGGCTCCCTGGTGAGATTTATTTACAAAGTTGTTCCCCAGGCCTGGTCCTCATCAGAATTGTTTAGCTAGCAAAATGGCTGTCTGGCCTCCTTTTCCCCTCTAACCGACCTTTGTGCTCAGGAAAAGCCCAGAGGTGTCAAAGACTGATAAGGCTTAATGTTTTACCCATTCCATGGGGTTTTGCATCTTTGACAATTCTATTTTTAATCTCTCACCCCAAAAGTATAAGTAGTATGTGAGCATCTTAGATAATGTAGGAGAGTACACTCATAATATCACCACCCCCAAAACAACCCTGACTAATACTTGGGTATGATTCTAATCACATCTCTATGCATAGGTTTTACAAAATTGAACTTATGCAGTCCTATCACTTACAATTCTTCACTTCATATTACTGGGGTATTTTCCCTGGGCATGAAATAGTCTTCATAAATATTTTATATGACCACATAACAAGTCATCTTATGGATGTACCATAAAGATTACTTAAGCAAAATATTCAATGATTAAAAAAAACTGATTTTTTTTAATGGGAGATATTATACACTTTGATGTAAGATGTGTAGCATATTGGTTTAAATTGTGAGGTTTGGATGTAGATCTGAATTAAAACCCCCTTTCCCCACTTACTAGTGATATGACTTTAGATAAATATCTACTTTATCTTCAGCATGGAGATGGCACTCTCTACTTCACAGGGTGATCATTGATATTAAATGAGGTAGTACATATGAAGTGCCTAGTAAGTAGTAAGTCTCTATACATGAAAGCTGTTGCTTGTTGTTGCTATTACTACTATGACCACCACTACCAAGATTTTAGCCAAAGGAACAAATCTCTACTGATGAAATTTCAGCTATCATTGACTTGGGCTAAGGGTTCTGTTTGTAAAAGTGGAGGATACATTTGCTGATGAAATCCTGTATGTGGCTGCCTTTTTTTTTCTGGGCCTCTTTCAATGTCCTTTTTCCTTCTGCTGACTTGGCTATGGTAGTATCTCTATGCTATCTGCACCTACCTCTGTTAAGGCCCCTTTCCTCTCTTGTGCCTAAGGAGACCAATAAGCATTAACAATACAAGTTGGTATATAGAACCATAGATATCAGTCCTGAGATGGTCCTTGGATGTCACCTAGTGTAGTTGACTGACCCCCTCCCCCATTCCTGCCCTTGTACAGATGAGGGGAAGTAAGGCCCAGGAAGGGAATAAAACTTATCCAAGGTTGTAGATTGAGCCAGTTATAGTGCTAGGCTTGGATCCCAGTGTTCTTCATCCTGCCTTTAACTTGGCTCTGCAAAGACCAGTGCTGTAGGTAATCCAGGCTGTAGATCAGAGGTAAAGAGAGAATGCTGTGGGCTTGGAGCTGGCTTAGGTAGGGAAGACTTCCTGAAAGAAGTACAATCAGCTCTTACTTCTTCTTGATAGTAAGCTGATTTGCATTAATTTGCTTGCCCCTTGGTAAGCATTGCTCTGTTATGTTTTTTGTCTTTAGTAGTAAGCTGGTTGGGAGCAAGGGCTGAGTTATTGTTTGTTTATTCCAATATTCCTCCTTTTTTGCCACAAATATCTAAGTTGCTCAGGTTTTTAACATCCTAATTCTCCCTTCTGTGGTTAAACAGAAACACTTGTTTCAGGATCTGCTGAACGTAAAGCCAGACAACTAACTTGCTTCCTTTGATCTTATCCTAGATCAATGTGCGTGTGACCACCATGGACGCAGAGCTGGAGTTTGCCATCCAGCCCAACACTACTGGCAAGCAGCTGTTTGACCAGGTAATGTAGGGACTCATTGTTCCTTGGCCTCTTTCACTTCTCCCAATAGATCCCACCACAATACTTGCTTCTTGGTAATCTATTTTCCTACCCACTCCTTCAAGAGAGGTCAAAACAAAGTTAAAGAAAGCTTAACTTATACAACTTGTACCTTGAATGGCTCTGGTTAATCCTACCCTTGATCCTGAGCATGGCAGAAAAGAGAAGTGAATGGTTTATGATTGTGCTAGATGCTTTAAAAATGTTAGTACATGGAGCCTTCCTCTCAATTCTGAAAGATGTAAGTGATCTCTTCTCCATTTTAATGATGAGGCTTAGAAATTAAATAACTGCATCCAGCTGAACCCTATATTCTTGTAACTGCACCACACGGCCTCTGTTACATTTTGTTGTTGATTTTCTAGTAGATGGAAACCAACTTATTCTCCCTGAGGTAGAGTACTCTATGTACCTTTCCTTCAGAGGAATATTGGAACTTAGGACACCCCTAGGGGTGATGAATGCAATAGGAGGGTACTTCAACTCCTACAGTCATGCCATGGAGATGATATTGAAGTAATTATTCTTGTCTTCAACCCAAGGGGTATCCCTTCACTTTAAATCACAATTATCAGAAGATATGTGCTGTATAATATAATAGCCAGATAGGGGCCACAGAACCTTTCAGCAATCTTTCAGGGGGCAAGGGAATGTGCCATCTGTGACCAGACTTTCAGGAGTGAAAATGTGGCTTCCGTTTCCATTTGCTGGGATCCCTCCAGATGGGCCATTATCTCATTTCCCTGCCAGCCTTTGGTGAGGTGGGGATCTGACATTGTCCAGTATGTTAGGACCCATGTCACTTTGATGGATTATCCAGGCCTTCTTGCTTCCCTTTCTCATTTGCCCTCTGAGTCCCTCTACTGTCTGAGAACTTCCCTAGAGTTGGGAAGAGGAAGGAAGAAAGAGGAAAGAGGTTGTATTCAAATGAGATAATTCTGTTCCTGTGAATACCCTTGACTGGTGAAAGGAAAGATAAGGAGAGATAGAAGATAGGAATGGTAAGGGGCTATTTTCCATTTAGATCTCCTCGTAAAAGGAAGGAAGAGATAGCTAGAAATCTGAGTCCCTGATGTCACTTGGTAGAGTGAGAAAATTGTTGTTTATGGCTGAGATGAATGAGAGTTAACATTCATCTAAGGCTTACTGTATGCCAGGTACTGTGACAGGCATTTTGTGTACCATATCATTGACTATCACAAAGCCTTTGGAGTGCAGGAATTAGTATTAGCCGCATTTTACAAATGAGGAAACAATCTTCATTTTCCAATCTAGGAATTGTGAAAATTATCGAACCTCTCTGGGTTGTTATTTTCATCCAAAAAAGAATGGTGATGGGGGGTACTAATACCTACCTCATAGGCTTTTTATGAGGTTATGAAATATATAATTTATATCATGCTTATTACCCCAAAAAAACTTGTTATGGTGATTTATAAGGATATATAAAATTCAAATGGGTAAATTAGAAATAGGTGAGAAAGACAATAAGAAAATAAAAGGGCAGCAAGTGTTATGTGAAGCATTCAGCATGTAATAGAGATATAGTAAATGATAGCTCCTAAATGCTATGCTACTTCTTGTCTTGTTTATCAACTAGAGTTGGGAGATGGACTTGAAGATCCTCAGAGTATCTAACTTTGAATTTAGCTGGAAATTGCTTCTTTGGAGTTTGTTTTGTTTTAAATAGTGAAGGGTAACCATTGATATTTAATTTGTGAAGGTTCAAACTAGTCAGAGAAACATTTAAACACACATTTACTATAATTAAAGTAATGTGCTGACATTCATGTAGATTTCAAGTGATTACAATGCTAGTCTTAGATGACTGAATGAATTTTGATTATATTAAGGTTTTGCATTCTCCTTTCGCATGCAGGTTTTATATCGGAGAGCTTTTAAAGGAACAGCCTTGTGAAGTTGAAAGGGCACTTTATAGAAAGTTAGAAATCTTGGGCCTTAGGGCTGGTTCTACTGCTAACTCTCCTGACAACTTACACAAAACTTTCCCCTCTTTGGGCCTCAGTTTACCCATATGTACAATGACTAACTGATCTCCCTAATCTGGTTATCTTTCAAAAATTTAGCTTCAACATTTGTTTCTACATTCCATATCTCTTTCCCATTTTTAACCCCAATGTTTGGATTTCACATGACCTCTTTCTATAAAAAAAGAAGGAAATGCCTCACCTGAGTATAATTTACAGTTGGTATATGCGGGGTGGGTGAAAGCTACCTGGCATGGGGACATCTCTTAGGCAGGCTTCTTAATGTCTCTGGGACAAAAAAGAGAAGGTGTCCATATATTACAAAAGCTGTTTGGCCCTTTGATTCAGAAAGCAATGTCATTCTGGGCAGCGGCTATAGAGGGGAGAATATCAGCCAGTGTGGATTTTATGGTGCAGCTGGGAGCCAGAGGCTCCCTCTGGATTGTACCCAGACTCTTTCCTAGAGCCCTGGTTTTACACCCCACCCCTCTCAAACCAAATGGCGTCATCCCCTGCCCTCAACACTGGGTGCTTTGTTCATTTGCATTGGAGGGCAATAGCTCTGTGGAGGGTGCAGAAGGCATAATTTAGAGCCTAGGGCAGAAAAATCCTTGAACAAAGAGTTTATTAACTGAAAAACCACAAGGCCTGGTAATTCTTTGTTATTATTTGTTTGGTGTATGTACTGTGGGTGTGGTTCTGAGGGAAGCCTGATGATAGAGAGCCCTGACCAGATTGGTGTGCTAGTTCTGAAAGCTACTACTTCCCAAACAAAGCCCTTGAGAGACTTGAATCTTTCATACTGGTTGAGGAGAGGAAAGGATGAAAACCAGGAAATTGATGGCTTCCCATCTGAAAGATGAATTTTATTTTGAGAAATATCATATATTGAGCATCTACTGTGGATTAACTCTGGTGCTTTAATCCTTGCAATGATCCTGCCTATGAGAGGTGAAAGAACACACTCTAGGTTAGATAGTAAGTTGTGATATGGAGCTCCAAATACATCTTTGACTGCAAAACTGTGCTTTCCCCCACTACACTGCTCTGCTTAGTGTGAATGAGGCTGTTTTGTCTTGGAGAAAACTTGAATAGGTGTGTTCTCTGTCTTGAGATCTCTGAGAGGCTGTCATAGGAAGGAGGGGACAATCATGTTCTATGAGGTCAGAAGGGACAGAGCTGGAACCCCATAGGTGAAAACTACAGGGATAAAGATTTGAACTCAGATAAGGAATTAAGCTTCTGGCACTCTTGGGACCAAGGCAGTTCTGGACAGGAATACACAGAGGTACATGTTCACAAACCATTGGGGATATGATGTCTTCTCAGTAACCTGACAAGGCATAAGGGAGGAAGTTCATTCTTTCTGGGCTTTCAGACGCATCATTCAAGTAGGCCCTCCTGATGGACCTGGGGCCTAGGAATAAGGAGCTGGAATCTTTGGGAGGAATTGACAAAAGCTGAGACCATCCTGGAACCCAGCAGTTGTCTGACTGATAACCAGAGAAGAAGCCAACTGCAAAGGAAGTACCCTCCTCAGTACCAGCGAGTTCAGGCAACAGTGGGAAGCCATAGTTTGAGGAGGCCCAAGGCCTGATGGGAAAGGGAATTGAAGCCCATAGTTCCTCCAGTTTACCTTTGTTTCTTCTTGTGAGTGTATTCACAGCTAGGGAGGGGAGAGAACATGTTGTAACAGCGATTCTATCACCTTAGCTTTTAGAGCCTGAGGTTATTCAGAGGGCTCATGATTACCTACTTGACACTAGTGGGCAATGTCTCCACCATGAATTCCTTTTTGAGAGCCATCTGCTTGGCTCTTCCCCAACCAGGGGCTCTAGCTCTAGCCTAACTCTACCTTTCTCCTTCCCTTTAAGGTTTTGAGCTCTAGAAGAGAGGTGAAATCTCAGGGTATGCATTCATTCATCTATTCATTGACTGAAGGTCTATTGTATCAGGGAGAATCTCTCTAGACCTATCAAATACCATCTCTATCCTTAAAGAACTTGGAGTTCCTTACCTATGGAAGCATAGAAAAGTACATGCAACTCTCCTTCCACATAGAATGAAAGAAACACTTTTCAGGCTCAGGTTGTGTATAAAGGTGGTATATAGAGCATGAGATTTGGTGTTAGCCTTGGGTTCAAATTATACCCCCGCTATTTAGCTGTGTGACCTTGGATGGCTCATTTAACCTCTTAGGACTTTACTTTTTTCAGTAAAATCATAATCACACTAATCTCAGAGATGTTATGGTTTTATTTAATTCTCAAATAAGTAAGATATCTGGCACATTACAGGCATTCTCATGTTGGTTGTTCTTAACAAGGACTAAATAAGTAGGTAGAAATTACCCTGGATGTTCAGATAAGGAAGCCATAAAATTGGGAAGCTTTTCTGGCTCAGTAAAGTCCTTAAGATTTGTGGACTCTACATCAAAGGCAGCAACCCTTTTTCCTCTCCCATTTTTATTTTATACAATAACTAATATCTATCTATTATTATAATAGTAGTGTCTCCATCTTATAGATGAGGAACTGAGACGTAGAATGGGGGAAAAGATCTATTTAAGGTTAGATAGCTAGGAAGTGGTATAGTGCCTTGACCCAAACCATATAGCATTTTAGTTTTCTCTGTGTCTTCTCTCAGCTGTGTCCTCTTTCTTTGCCTGTTCCCATTTTGAATGGAGGAAAGTTTGGTTCCTAAACTTAGAACTCTAGTTGAGTGTGTTCTGTGCTATAGAGCAGGTGGCCATTTGAGCACAGGCAGTATGGAGTAGCAGAAGCTACAATGGTGGCAACCTCTCCTTGAACTTTACAGCTGTGCACTGATTTGCTGTTAGATGCGTGGCTGATGTAGCTGCTGCCAAGCCTGTAATGGAATCTCAGTGGGCCTCAGGTGTTTGAGCATTGACTCAGTTTTGCATATAATTTTTACACAGTTTTCCTCTTGGGGCTCCAGTATTGCTTCCTAATCCTGTTCTGGGTTGCTGAAGTTGTTGATTACATCACTAGTTTGCTTATCAGATAGATGCATGGTGGGTATATGGGGAGAGGGTGCTCTGAACTTTGGGATGTACCTTATCTTCCCTCCCCTCCACAGATCTCAGACATAGGCAGGCTTTACCTGCAAAAAAATAGGCAAAGGGGGTTCTTTCTTACATTCAGATGTTCCTGGTAATTTGGGAGGATTTTCTCAGAGGCAAATCTCTTCCTCTCACTGGACTTCAGTTTTCTAGTTTATGCTGCTTGAACCCTATAGATCTCCATTGTCTGTTTTGGGCGTTTGTATTTTATGGCTAAATAGAATCCACAGTCAGTGTCTTACAAACTGAAGGTACTAGTCCTTCTAGGTAAATGTGGCAGGTTCTAGGAGGTACACAGAGCTGTGGGATGAATGTTTAGTATCTTGGAGCATCAATTTTACTTGTAGATGTTATCTATTTCATTATTAAAACATATAGATTTAAGGAGTAGAATGTAAAATTTGCACAAATGATTAAGACTAAACCTGAGGCTTCAAAGAAATTCTGGTTTGCAGCCCTCTACTTGTATATCACCCCACCCTTGCTCTCTCCTTGTGGCCCCTGGGTATATGCATTCATTATTTTCTGCTGCTTAAAGATTTTTACCATGGCAGTTTTGAGAAATACTAGCTCAGGCCAGATGAGCTGGCTTTCTGGGGTAAAAGGAAGTGAAGAAAGATTTTTTTCCTCAGGGGTGGAGCCATTTCAGAGTAGAAGAGTAGGATCATAGTCATTGGATCCACAGATGTTGTTCCTGGATACCCTCTCCTAGAAAATGAGGTTTCTCTTTCCTCTAGATTGGAGGTCCCACCTGGAAGCAAAGCCGGAAATAAGTAAAGCTTGGCCTCATTTCCAAGTCTTGATATTTCCTTGTAGCTTGGGGCCCAGGGGTCATCTGTTTTATCCTTTGTTCTTTTTTCAGTCTCAATCTGAATTCATGCCCTATTTCCTTCCCCACGCACCCTCACTTCCTCACTTTGGGACTTCAGTGTAAGCTGAGATACATTATTCATTTCCAGGTGCTGGAGCCTAAGGAAGTAGAAAATTTATATGCACCTAATTTCTCTGTGTTGATAATGGAAGAGACAGTGCTCAGAGAGATTAAAATTCCCTATTGATACTGAAATTTTTTTTTTTTTTTGGATAGCACTTTGTTATTTGTACTTTTCCTCAGAGATACTCAATTCTAGAACTATTTTGGTTCCCATGAGCCTCTTGTCATCACATTTCTGCCCATCATCCCACTAGTGAACCAGGCAACCTGGTGCAAAAAGAGGCTAAGGAGCGCACTCCTTAGACTTCTGGGACTGGTTGCATAGTCTGTGCCTGCCTCACTCTCTTTTAGATCTGGGGTCCTAGCCTCTACAACTGAGCTGTTGGTACAGGCAAAGGCCAGTTGCTGCTCTACCAGTTCTGTTCCCAGTCTGCCTAACCTTGACCTAGCATCCTAGCCCTAATTGTCCATCTTCAGCATCTTCAGTGGGTCTCTTTCTCTGCTGGGGCTGAATTGTTTCTTGGAACTTACTTTTTCCCATCAATTGCATCTGGACACTATTCTTCTTCAACTCTCTGGTTGGGCCCTAACTGACATCTAGGATGAGATAAGAGGTACTTTTTTTTCCCCTTTTTTTATTTTTTAATTTTTACTTTTTAAATTAGAGTTGGCATTCAGTATTTTATATTAGTTTCAGATGTACAGCATAATGGTTAGACATTTGTATAATTTATGAAGTGATCCCCCTGATTAGTGTAGTACCCACCTGGCACTATACATGGTTATTGTAATATTATTAACTATCTTCCCTTTAAACAATCTTTCCTGTTCATATCCTCCATCTATATCCTTTGCAAAAAAAAAAAAAAAAAAAAAGACAATATCACATCTCAACACAAGCATTTTGTATTCTCCATTTAAAACTTACTGGCAATTCTTACTGCCTGTTGACTTAAATCAGGGACTCACCTTGCCATTGATTCCTGGAAGTATTTTGATCTTTCCATACCGACCCCAAACTATCTTTTCTAAACATGTTCCTAGTTACTCAAGTCAGCAAGAGATAGGTGGGAAATGGGATTTCTTAGTCATTTAATATAATGTTAGAACTTGAGAGAAGAAAGAGACCATTTAAGCCACACCACTTATAGTAGATGGGGAAGCTGAGGCCCAGAGAGGGTAAAGTACTGCCTTGAGATCACATAGCAAGTTGGAGACAAAAGTGAGACTTTCAGGTTTCCCAATGCCCAATTTAAGATACAAAAGGGAAGGATGACTACCATGCATGCGCCAGTGAGCAGTGAAGGTTTTGATGACTTGGGACTATGGCTTCTCTCCAAAGCGGTTTTTGACTGAGCCTACTGGGAAAGCCAAAAACCATATCTAGATGCAAAGGTGGTCAAAGTTCATTATTTGGCTGGGATATACGGGCTAAAAGAGAGACAAAGCAGTTAGTCACTTGAACTCCCTAGGGCTCCTAAGCTCTTAATAGCTTTTGACATTAGGAGATAGCATGCCAGATAAGAAAGATGTGTGGAGTCATACACATCAAGATTCTAGTCTAGGCTCTGTGGTTTTAAAATGATTGCTTCTTTAAGCCTCAGTTTCTTCATTTATAAAATGGAGATAAGAGCTATTTCAGGGTCGTTCAATGTTCAGTACTTAATACATATGAACTACTTTTTCTTGGGGCCTCTGAAGCTCTAAATTGTGAACTCTGATAGTGACACGGGGCCTGGCTTAGATGCATAGTGGAAAATTTGTGGATACAGTGGAGGTGTATGTGATGTGTGTGTGTGTGTGTGTGTGTGTGTGTGTGTGTGTGTGTGTGTGTTGAAGGGTATGTATGTGTTTTGAGGGGAAATAGTGATTTATTCACAGGAAAGGATGTCAGCAACATTGTGTCCTTGTTCCTTGTTTCTATCTCCAGGTAAATTTCTTCACTTCACCCTCCCATCTCCACACCCTCCCCCTAAAAAAAGAAAAGATAAAAAAGACCACCTGGTGCCAGGATGACTTCATTAGAATGTGTCTCAGCTTCACTGCCTCCATCCCCCATGGTAGGGTAGGCATGCTGGGGTTGAGCCACCAGCCAGAACCATTAACATGCTAATGTCAGGGACTGGAAAGCAGATTCTGTTTGTCCCCCTGGCTGACCTCTCTTTTCTTCCCATTGCTCAGCCAAGAGGCCCAGAACATCAGGGGGCCCCTCAGCTACTACTGAGGTACTCACCCTGTTTCCACCCTCATTTCTACTCTTAGCTTGTATGAGTAGTAACAGAAATCATGACTGGACTCAAATCGGGGCTGGAAAGAAGCATCTCAGTCCTCAGGCACAGCACAGCTTTTGAGTGTATAGATAATACCATCCTGCTCTGTCTCCTCAAACATTGTTTCTTGGGGCACTGTAAATGGAACTCAGTCTGCTGAAGGATATGGGCATTATTTCTAGTTGCTAAAGATAGAAGAGCAACCCAGGAGGACAAGATGCAGGAGTTAAACCAATCACCTCTACCTTCAACCTTTAATCCATCCTGTGAATGGGAAGCTGCATAATAGAGGTAGGGAAGTGGCAGAAAGCTGCATAATAGAGGGAGGGAAGTGGCAGAAAGCACTGGATTTGAATAGGTTTGGAGTCAAACAGAACTGACTCTACTACTCACTAACTAAACCTTCACTTCTCTGAACCTTAATTTCACTATTTGCAAAATGGACCTAATTGTGTTTATATCATATGGGTATCATGAAAATTAAAGGAGATAATGAATATCAAGTTTTGGGGTGTGGTAGTGCTTATAAGTAATAGATCCATTCCCTACCTCAGCAGAAGTACTTTGTGCAGACAGATGCTGACATTATTTCTTGACTGCTGCCCAAGTGTGTTTTTTTGCCAGATCTTGGATACCTTTTGTCCTTTAAGGTCAGGTGCCAAGTTGCTTCCATTTTTGTGTCCTCTGTGTCTGGCATAGGGTAGGCATTCAATTAGTGGTTGTTTTGTGTTTTCTCTTCCAGGTGGTGAAAACTATTGGCCTGAGGGAAGTTTGGTTCTTTGGTCTGCAATACCAGGACACTAAGGGTTTCTCCACTTGGCTGAAACTCAATAAGAAGGTAACCGCTTACCCCGCTCTCAGGTTTGAAATTTGTTCCTCTGCCAGCTCTTGTTCGGGGGGGCGGGGGAGGATAATATGTGCTAGCTGACAAATCCAGTGTATCTATGGCTGTGTTTTTCACTGGGTAGTCTGTTGATCACTGGATCAGAATAAGGACAGAGGACTCAGCCAAGGCAAAGCTCTTGCTCTTTCTCTACTTTGACTTCTCACAGTAAGAATGGCCAAGGTCCAAGGAAGAAGGGACCTTTTCCTTCCCACTAGGAGCATTTTCTTGAACTTTGAATTGTTTTAGACTGCAGCCATTAGCAGTTCTTCAGGAGGAGATTGGTATCTTTTTTTCCCCTCTCAAATTCATGGCGTTTGGGAGATTTGTTAAAAAAGAGAGTCACAGACTTTTGAACTGGAATCTCAGAGGTCTCATAAACTTATTTTGTCTCTTCCCCAACCTATCAACTGATGCCTGAACCACATGCAGATCTTCTTTCTTGATTTTCTATCTCAGCTGATCTCCAAATGGGATGAACTGAGTATAGGTCTGTTCAAGCTCTCCACCTCCAAGTAGCATCTCTGCAGGAACATGGAAATCCTTCATCTCAATATCCTCAAACTGGCTGACTTTGTCATTAGAGGTCTCTATACTGTCCTGAGACTTATTTTCTTGATTGGACCTAGGGCATGGGTGCCTCACCTTCTGATGGCAGAGTCTTGTTTTCCCAAAGAGTAGAGACTTTTGTTGAACAAACATGAAACTGTTAGGAACCAAGTTCAGGCTTTCAAAGATAATCTAGTTCTCTTACCTTCCCAATTTTCAGGCTTTAGTCATACATCCTGATTTTTACCTGGCTAATTTGTGGAGTTGGAGGAGCCTTAAAAGAGGAGCTTTCTTTAACTTCCCTTTAGAATTTTTGGGCAGTTGTATATATTGTCAGATAATGGTGGCTTAGGGGCTTATGATCATCTTTATTTCAGGAAGAAATCCCCAACAGAAGGCAATTGTAGACATGAGATTGTGTCCCCAATGAAAGTAATGTCTCTTTTCTGAATTACCAGGAGAGTTGCCACCTATTTTGGGGGGATTAACCAAATTGATGACCTTTCAGGGTCTTATCCCCACCCTACTCCCTCACCTCAAAGTCTGTTTTTTGAGAGCTCATAATTCCTTGCTGCTCCCAGGTGACTGCCCAGGATGTGCGGAAGGAAAGCCCTCTGCTCTTCAAGTTCCGGGCCAAGTTCTACCCTGAGGATGTATCCGAGGAATTGATCCAGGACATCACACAGCGCCTGTTCTTCCTTCAAGTGAAGGAGGGCATTCTCAATGATGATATTTACTGCCCGCCTGAGACTGCCGTGCTGCTGGCCTCCTATGCTGTCCAGTCCAAGTATGGTGACTTCAATAAGGAAGTCCACAAGTCTGGCTACTTGGCTGGGGACAAGTTGCTTCCACAGAGGTGAGGTAGTGCCTGGCTCTCTGCTCTGGCCAGAGGTGGCTGTGGCACAAGGTTGACCAATTTCTATTACACAGGGGCTGCCAGATCTGTTCCTCCCCACTAGTGTCTGTCTGAAGACCATGATATTATACAAGTCAGAGAAACACATTTGCATATAACACCATACCCTGTTGTTGTTTCTTAGCCTCTCAAAATATAAAAGCTTTTATCCCCCTCTGTTTGCCTGACTATAGTACTTCATTACCCTGGAAAGAGGTTCTTATATAGAGAACAAGAGATGGATTGATTTTCCTTCCTCCCTGGTTCCAATTTTCTCAAGTCTTTTCACTGATTTAGACCTTTTATATCACAAGTTCACAGAGAAGAGAAATATGTAAGCCAGGGACATGGGGAGCTAAACGGTCTTTTAATATTGATAACCAGTGTATAGAAATTTCTGCTTTTGTAAACTTCAAAGTTGAATGCTCTCAAGCACTAGTTATTTTTGTTTTAGCATCACAACAATGCATGAAATAAATAAGGCAGACACTATTCTTATTTCCTGACTAAGGAAATAGAGGGGCAGAGGTGTCCACTCTGACTTTCTCCTATATCCCACAGCTCATTTGAGGCACAGCCAGACTTGGAACCCTTGTCTCTTGACTTTTTAACATGCAGTTTTTTTTTCCCCACTGCATCCGATGGCAATTTTTGTAGGCTTTTGGAGTGGAAGGAAAATACTACTTCATTCTGGGAGCCTCAATCCCATGGAGCTGTAGCATATGCACAAGTCACCCAAAGGTATTAGGGATAGTAGTTGTGTCCTGGGACTCCACCTAAGTTGCTGCCATGATGTCAGAGGTGGTATATTTGAAACAAGTCTTGTTTATGATCTAGTAGATCTAAGAGGTTGAGCCCATTAGTTTCTCCCAAAACATTTTGGACTCAGTTCTTTGTTCTGTAGCGACAGGCTATAATCTCATCTGTGAGCAATATTCTCATAAACACAAACTGTTGGTCACACAAGGGTCTAGTAGAGAGTATGTATGCCTCTGTGAGATCCATCCCTACTCAGTAGCACAAATCAGTACAGATTCTTAATATATTATTGTTCTGTTTGGGGACTACAGCACATTGTTGGATTTTCTGGTTAAAGGTATGAAGAAAAGTGTTTCCATTGTTTTTCTTGGTCACTCATTCTTGTATTTCTTTTACCTCCCAGGCAGTCCCCTATGTCTAATTAATATCTCCTGTTATAATTTCAATCTGCTTCCAGTGTGACCTCAGTGGGCTGATTCTACCACTTCTTTGTATCAACTCCTTAGGGAGCTAAGTGGGTTTTTCTTAACGCCTGCAAATTGGGCTTTGTGCTTTAAACTACTTACTACCCATTGTCTTTCCAGGGTCCTGGAGCAGCACAAACTCAACAAAGACCAGTGGGAGGAGCGGATCCAGGTGTGGCATGAGGAACACCGGGGCATGCTCAGGTAAGCCTGCTCTAGAAATTATGGGCTTCCACTGCCCTTTCAGGGAGAATGAGAGTTGGTTCTGGGGGCGTAAGAGGCAGAGGACTGGGAACATTGGAGGATATTAGAGAGAAAGAGACAGGAATGCAGTGTACAGGGGCATGTAGAGATTGAATGCTAATCAGAACCATTATAAAGCTATATTTTTGTAAATGATGGTAGCTGATAGCCCAAACAGTTTTGACCATAAAGAAATGGAGGGGCCCTAGGGATTCCTAGGGAGCTTCTGGACTACCAGAGTCTCCTCCCCAAGAAAGAAATGGAAGTGAGCTCTCTAAACATGGTAAACTATTTGGGAGCTGTCTAGTTGAGGAACAAAGCTTATTTTGCTATCACCACCCCATCTTGGCTCTGCTAAGAATGTGCCCATATAAGAGGCTTCTATGGCAGCTAATATGCTAAAGGCCAGCAAGTGTCAGCCTACCCTTATTCCCCTTGAGAATTTCAGACCTCAGGCTCCATGTTGTACTCTGTTCACCATCATCTGCTTACCCTCCATCCCCTTTCCCACCCCTAAAGTCAGATACTTGCCAGAAGAACAGAGCAGATATGCTTTCTATCTCCCTAGGTCTGATTCACAGGCTCCCCTCTAAAATCACCCCCAATTCTGTCGGTTTAGGGAGGATGCTGTCCTGGAGTATCTGAAGATTGCCCAGGATCTGGAGATGTATGGCGTGAACTACTTCAGCATCAAGAACAAGAAAGGCTCAGAGCTATGGCTAGGAGTGGATGCCCTGGGTCTCAATATCTATGAGCAGAATGACAGGTATAGCTCAGAGATCTTTTAGTTTATTTGGACCACTCTGACATTTAGGGCTCACCACGGAGTAGGACTATACCTCCTGGGTTCCACCAGGGTATTTCTTTTTCTACCTTTTTAGACCAGCCCAAATAATTGCACAACTCAGGCCTCTAAATCATTCATTGACTAGACTTGCACTATTCACTATGGTAGCACTGGCTACATGTGGCTACTGAGCACTTGAAATGTGGCTACTCTGAATTGAGATGTGCTACAAGTATAAAGCATACACCAGATTTTGAAGATTTAATCTGAAAAACAATGTAAAATGTTTCGTTAATATTTTTTGAAATAATTTGTATAAATGATAGTATTTTGGATATATGGGGTTAAATGAACTGTTATAACAGTTAGTTCCACCTATTTCTTTTTATTTATTTTCATATGGCTACTAGAAAATTTAAAATTACAAGTGCGGCTCTCATATTTCTAATGGACAGCACTGGCCTAGAACCTACTTTTTCAGAATTTGTAATTAATCCCACTCCTGTATGATGATTAAATGTCTTTTGGCCTATAATCCTTTTTACTATAGCCTATGTCTCTTGCTTATTCCCCCTCTCACTGCCCCTTGGTCTGCTCTTGACGAAGATGGAGATCAATAGGTTATTGTTTTGTATAACTTCTGAGTCTTTGAGCTCATTATTTACCTTCTCCCGCATTTTACAATCTTGGGTGGAAAAGTCCCAGTTAAATAGGGCTGGTGTGGAAGAGTCCTAGGTAAATAGGGCTCTGTGAAAGATTGTTACAAGGTCTGTGCTGCAACAAAAAAAAAATAAAACATACCTCAGAGATTTGGACAAGGAGTAATGTGTTGGTTGTGGTATAAAGAGGTCTTTTTTGTACCCTCACTGCTGGCAGCTGACCTGATGGCACATGATGACACCGACTGAGCTGACAATGAATCTACCTCCTTGGAGGAGAAGTTGGTTGGCAGCGGTTGGGCAAGGCACCAATCCTCTATGTGCTTCTTGTTTTGCCCTTGTCCTAATGTTCTTGGTCTCCATTTCTATAGACTGACTCCAAAGATAGGCTTCCCTTGGAGTGAAATCAGGAACATCTCTTTCAATGACAAGAAATTTGTCATCAAGCCTATTGACAAAAAAGCCCCGGTAAGTGATTCCTCCCACTGCCAAGGCCTGGATAATGCTAGGAATAATCATGTCATTGTATTTTTCTCTTCTTTTCCTGGTGCACATGCATGTATGTGTTTGTGTACAGGAGGCACAAAAGGAGATTGGTGATGGAAAGGGATGTTGATGCCAAGAAATGGCTAGGAAGCATCCTGTGCCTGATGTCACCCTGCTACCTATGATGTCCCAGGAGAAGCATGGATGAGAGTCATAGACAATCTAAGTGCTGCCTCTTAGTGACTGTCTTCTGCTCTGGGGTAGAAACAGAGAGTGCATCTTATCTTTTAAAGCCTCTAGGCTCCAGAAAGTGGAAACTGTTCATATACTTGATTTATATTTAATTATGGAAAGAGGACATAGCCAGGAGAAATCCAGGTCCAAAGATGATCCTCCAAATTTTGTGCTTTGATATAACTTCTCTGCTGTCCTCTCAAGAGCAACCCAAGAAGAAGAATATGCTTTCGGTCCAGTCATTCCTCTAACAGGCTTGGCAAGTACTTGTCACACTTCACCCACTCAGTTGCCTGTGGCTGACAGACTGGACAGCTGGTGAGTGGGAGTAGTATAGGAAATTGAGATGAAGATCTCCTCTTCTGGTGTATCCCATGTTCAACAAGGGCCAGTGGCCATGTTGAACCAGACCCTTCTCGTGAGGCCTCCCTCAATTATTCTTCTCCATTCTTGCTCTGAGGTCTCTGAATTTCCCCTAAGCACTTTATATATGTTGTCTCCTTAAAACCTCAACAACATTGTCAGGTAGGTAGTAGCACACCCATTTTATAATGGATGAAATGAGTTCAGAGAGATGTAGTGATTTTCCCAAGATCACATAGCTAAAAATGGTAAAGCTGAGATTTATATGTAGGTCTCTTGACCTAGAGCTTGTTCTCCTTCCACTGTACCCCAAGCTATATGAGTTGGTAGCAATTTGGGTTCAGTGGCAGAAGACCTAGTTGTTAGCCCATTAGCCAGTGACCTTGGTCCAGTGGTATTTATAGTAATAAACTCAAATTCACTGGATTTTCATGTGTATGTGTGTGTGCATGTGTTTTACTGCTGCTGTGTTCAACTATAATCAGAAAAAGGTAAGTAACAAAGTCAGCTGAGATTAAGGGCTTATTTAAAAAACAATAACAATTAGGACATTTGATGTTCAGGAGATTTATATATTCATGTATGTGTTTACAACCTGCCTCATTGCAGAAGGATTTAAGGGGCTGGGTCTCGGATATGCTTTTAGAAGATTATAGAAATAGTCAGTCTATCCACCCATATTGCACCAGGGTATTATTTAGGGATTTTTAGGCCTCGAAAAGAGGCCCCTAAGACCCAGAAGGATCCCTAGGTACCAGATAAAATGAGGTCCTATCTTTGTACTGGATTAAGGGTATTTCAGGATGCAAAGGTTGAAAGAAATTGTGGTTTGGTAGAAAGGGCACTGGTTTCAGAGTCAAGAAGCATGGGTTCTTATCCTGGTCTGCCACTAACCTGCTGTTTGACCCTGGCCAAGTCACTTCACCACTTGGATAATTAAACTTTTTATCTGTAATAGAAAACTAGGTTAAATAATTTTTCTAGTGCTTTTTTGGACTTAGCTTTTCATAATGTGGTAGTCCCTCCAAACTTTTTCTGATTGCTGGTTTCCCACCAGGACTTTGTCTTCTATGCTCCCCGGCTGCGGATTAACAAGCGGATCTTGGCCCTGTGCATGGGAAACCATGAGCTATACATGCGCCGTCGCAAGCCCGATACCATTGAGGTGCAGCAGATGAAGGCACAGGCCCGGGAGGAAAAGCACCAGAAGCAAATGGAGCGGTAGGTGCTGTGGAGCAGCAGTGGGAACCAGGGCCAGGGCAAGGAAACTTTTCAAACGTAGTGAGCTAGCTAAAAGCAGGACATGAAGCCATTTTGGGTCTAAGAGGTGGGGAGAAGGGTGGGGGTGGGAGAGAGAGAGCTGTACAGCAATAACTCCCACTCCAGGAAACAGACATCAGAAGCCTAGGATTTCAGAGGCTCTTAAAAGGGAGGGGATTTTATAGTTCTCCATTGTCTATGACCCTCATGCCATTGTTCTTCTAGGCAAACTCTGAGTTGCTCCAGGCTATCTGACCAGAATCGTGGCAGTAGGAGAAGGCTCCATGCACTTTTAAACTTGGACTATAGGGTTTTTTTTTTTTGAGTGGAATTGGGCAGAGCCACAAGAATTTTTGCTACAAAGCCCCTATGCACTGGAGACCCTTGTTACTCAAAGTGCAACAGGGCTCAGCAGCATTAGCATCAACTTGGGACTTGTTATAAAGGCAAGATCCAAGACCCTATTCCAGACCTATTGATCCAGAATTTGCATATTTAAGTTCTGGGTAATCACTTCTCCAAAGAAGATATGCAAATGGCCAATGGGCACATGAAAACATCTTTAGTCATTAGGGAAATGCAAAGCTCTAGTCATTAGGGAAATGCAAATCAAAACCACAATGAGGTACCACTTCATACTCATTAATATGGATATAATAAATAAAAACAGAAAATAACAGCTGTTGGCAGAATATGGAGAAATTGGAACTCATGTACATTGCTAGTGGAAATGTAAAATGGTTCAGCTGCTGTGAAAGATTGGTGGTTCTTCAATAAGTTAAGCATAGAAAACAGGTGTTCAAACAAGTACGTGTGCACATGTGTTCATAGCAGTGTGGAAACAGCCCAAATGTCCATCAATGATTGAATGGATAAATAGTATATTCATGCAATAGCGTATTATTCAGCCGTAAAAAGATATGAAGTACTGATACAGTGTGGATGAACCTCTAAAACATGCTAAGTAAAAGAAACCAGACACAAAAGATCACTTAATAAATGATTCCATTTATATGAAATATTCAGAATAGTTATATCTATAGTGACAGAATGCAATTGGTGGTTATAAGGGGCTTGGAGAGGGGAGATAGGGAGAAACTGCTTAATGGATATGGGGTTTTACTTTGGAATAATGAAAATGTTTTGGAACTAGATAGAGATGGTAGTTACACAGCATCGTGAATGTTCTAAATGCCACTGAATTGTTTGCTTTAAAATGGTTAATTTTATATTATGTGAATTTCATCTCAATAAGTTATTTAAAAAACAAAATCCCAGGTGATTCCTATGCATGTCATAAAGAGCTTAGAATTTCAAGGAGCTTATAAATGGAAAATGACATCATGTATAAGAGGTTAGACACCAAGGTTCACATTTATTCAGAAAAAAAATTTATAAGATTGAGGCCAGTTTACAGAGCTGAATCTGGTAGGAATCTACCCTCAAGGACCTCACAGTCTAGCAGGAGAAAGAGGAAAAGCAGTATATACCTAACTGTTCAAAGTACAATGTGGTGTCATTCATTCACTCAATAAATATTTATTGAGCAGTGAGAAAAACAAAATGTTCTCATGAAGCTGTCATTTTGTAGGAAGAGACAGACAGAAAAGAATAATTATATGTATGTGACATGACAGTGGTAACCTTAAATAGACAGCCAGATATTTCTCCAACAAAATGGGTTTATTTGGGAACAGTGAAGAATCGCAATTCAAGACATGCAATCTAATGGCAAAGCACAAGCAAGTCCAGAGAAACAAAGAGGAGGAACACTCTTTTATGGACTTGAGAGGTACTGTTGTAAACAGAGTCCATTGGGGGAAACTGAAAGTTTGAAATATAATGAGTTTCCATTGGCTGAGTTATAGCAGTCTCCCATTGACTGAGCTGTTACTGGGCAAAGAGGAATCTTCTTGCTGAGGTAGTAAGTAGTATCACTTTCTGTTGGAGATGCTAGGTATGTCTCTTTCTGTTGGGGTCAGTAGTGCATGTTGAGTGATACGTATGTGAGAGTTCTCTCTTCTGGCCTCCTGACTCCATTTTGAATGAGGTTTCTCTTTATTAATTTTCACAGCAAGAAGTTCTTTGAGAAAAATAACAGGGAGGAGGGATGGGGAAAAGGATGGCCCAAGTATTCTAAGGGCTCATTGAGAGAAAAGACATATAGCTAAGGGAGAAAAGAAGGTCTCTTGGAATTAGTGCTGGGGCAAGAAAATGAAAATACTAATTCTAGATTTGCAACAAATTCAAGGGAAAAGAACCTAGAGTTGGGCTTCAGAGATTTGGCAGAGTTAAGCCTAAGGACTGATGCCCTAGCCTTAGATATCATCAGACTTGAAGCACAGTATCCCAGCACAGAGCCAAAACTTGTTTCCTTATAACTCCATTAGGTTGTGAAGGCAAGACTTATCAGGCCATTTTAGAGATGGAGCTACTGAGAACAGGTGCAAAGAAGTGACATAGATAAGGTTATCTACTGATTAGCCACTGTTTAGTGGCAGAACTGGAAATCCAGGTTGGATCTCTTGACTCTGGGACAAACTGACAGGGCCTTGAATGTACCAGCCTATGTGGGACTATAATATGAGGGCAAGGATGTGGGGATAAGGAACAGTGCTCCCAACACACGAACCCTGGGTGTGTTAGACGGATGGAAGCTGAGAGTCCAGGGTCAAGCCTTTGTTATCTTGTTTCATCCCTTTTTTTCTTTTCCTAGTGCTTTGCTGGAAAATGAGAAGAAGAAGCGTGAGTTGGCAGAAAAGGAGAAGGAGAAGATTGAACGAGAGAAGGAGGAACTGATGGAGAAGCTGAAGCAGATTGAGGAACAGACTAAGAAGGCTCAGCAAGGTGAGCCTTAGAGTCACTTTGGAGACTGAATATAGCCTGACTCTATGAGCTGGAGACCCTTTTGCCTGAGCTGCAGACTCCATCTGCATAATCCAGATGTGGCTACAGGATAGATGAAGGATGGGGCAAAGGGAAGAGTACTCAGAGCTTTCTGCCAATTGTGCCCTGTGGTAAAACTTTTCCAGGAAGGAAACTAGGTATCTCTTTTTCATCTCTGTATTATTCACCTTTTCTCCACCTTCTCATCCCAGAACTGGAAGAACAGAACCGTAGGGCTCTGGAACTTGAACAGGAGCGGAAGCGGGCCCAGAGTGAGGCTGAAAAACTGGCCAAAGAGCGTCAAGAAGCTGAAGAGGCCAAGGAGGCTCTGATGCAGGCTTCCCGGGACCAGAAGAAGACCCAGGAACAACTGGTAAAGCTACAAAATGGAATGGAATTGTGGGATCTGAGTTTTCTCCCCTTTCTGCCTACCTGTTCACAGATATTTCTGCCTGCAGGGCTGGCTCTTTCCAGCAGGGTACTACTCTACAGGCTTCCAGCAGATAGTTCATTCAGAGGCAAGCTGAGAAGTCACTGGTGTGGCCCAGGAACCTTTGCAAACGGTTTTACCTAACCCTTACTTTAATTCTGTTTTATTAGCCTTTGGGAATCTGAGCTGATAACCTGACAAAGGAAAGGGAAGGAAGAAAGAAGTAAAGGGATTCACACTCAATTGACTACCTACTGTGTACTATAAGCTATGCTAGCAACTTTTCCCTTTCTCTTACTTTCTTATTCCTCTTCCATATAACCTTATGTGATTAACTCATATGCAGTAATATGCCAAGATAAGGAAGTTAGGTCTCAGAAAGGTTTAAGAGACTTGCCAAAGGTCACACAGTTGTGGCTGAGTAAAAATAAGAACCCATTTCTGCCTTCAAAGGATTTACTCCCTAAAATTATATATAAAACTAAGTGCCTGTGTATTTTTCGGTATGTGTGTGTGGGGGGGGGGGGTAAGCATCCACACTTTAATTATAATTTACAAGGGCTCCCTGACTCAGAAATTAAGAATCGATGGCCCAAAGCCCTTTACATATGCTCTTTCCTGCATTATTTGCAGTGGGAGTGCAGGATACTAAGATCTACTACTCAGGGAAAAGCTTCCTCTGGGTGATTTGCCCAAGGTGTGAGGGTGTGCATAAGCTTTTTTCCTTTGTTCAGATCACCTGTGACAGTTGAGTGTCTTTCTTATACTTGTCTTGGGAAGAGTCTTAGTGGAGCCCTGAGCATTCTAGGATAACAGAGAAGGGTCTGCCACTTCAGGCAGTGATACAGTGATCTCTAAAGCCCTAACTATGCACTGTTCAGTGGGCAGTACTGAGGATGGAGGGAAAGAAGGTAGAGAGGTAAGGAAGAGACAGAGATGATGTGCTGTTTGTCTTCAGGAGGTCTATAGTCTAGGTAGGGAGCTCTGACTTATAAGGAAATGGTTTGGAGTCAATGGGGTACTATAGTAGATCTGAGAATATGAGTGTCCTTTGGGCTTCCTGGAGGAGATATGGTATAAAGAGCCTCCAAGACCTCAAGAAAGTGGATCAGCAGGTTCCTATTGGTTCTCTGAGGGAACTGGAGTTGAAGGCACTTGGGCCCCAAAGACCAGAAGGCCCAGCTTTCACAAGCTTCCAATTTATCCATAGGCATTGGAAATGGCGGAGTTGACAGCTCGGATCTCCCAATTAGAGATTGCTCGACAGAAGAAAGAGAGTGAGGCTGTAGAATGGCAGCAGAAGGTAAGATACAGTGCCCAGAGCAAAACACCGTGGGAAGGGGTACCACATGGATAAGTTCCAGTTCCTTAGATTCCTTAAGGTTGGGTTCCTTCCCCCTTCCATCCTTCCTTGACAGTGGGCATCATGGGAGAAGAAACTTAAGGCTTTCTCAAATAACTTCCCAGAATTCTCTAACATTCTAGAGAAATTAGTACAATTGTTCCTGTTATATAGCTGAGGAAACTAAGGATCACGCAGATGAAGTGACTTGGCCTACCTAGTGCTTGCCTCCTGCAGGGCTGTTCTAAGCACATGTAGGATGCTACAAGTTAGCCTGGTCTGACTGTTGGTCCTTCTCTCCCTCTGTTACTCTACAGGCTCAGATGGTACAAGAAGACTTGGAGAAAACTCGTGCCGAGCTGAAGACTGCCATGAGTACTCCTCATGTGGCAGAACCTGCTGAAAATGAGCAGGATGAGCAGGATGAGAATGGGGCAGAGGCCAGTGCTGACCTGCAGGCTGATGCCATGGCCAAGGACCGAAGTGAGGAGGAACGTACCACTGAAGCGGAGAAGAATGAGCGTGTGCAGAAGCACCTGAAGGTATCTAAGCAGGGCCAAAGGTTCAAGGAGACCATGTGATTGACTTAGTAGCCCATGGTCTTCTCTATCATTGTGAGAGGATAAGTGGAGGATCCCGTCTCAGCGATATATGGGAGCCTAAGCCTTTCTCAAGTTATCACTTTAACAATAAGTATCCCTTACTTATTAATCAGACCCTGAGCCACCTCTTCCTTTTTTTTCTTTCATCCTCCACCCATACTCCTTTTACCTTTATGTTTAGGAAGTACTTAGCCGACAATTCCTATCTGGATGTTTGGTACATTGTTCTACTCTCAGGGAATACTTGTCATCAGTTGATGCCCTAAGTCTGTGTTTTTTGTTTTGTTCTTACCCCACTACAGTTCTAACAGGACAGAAAAAGCTCTCAAAAATTTGTGTGTGTATCTGTATAGAAAGGGGGAGAGGGGAGAGAGGAGAGGAGGAAAAAACCTGGTTAAATAAGGGGAGGTAAAATGAGAGGAAGCCATTAATCCCTCATCCCCTTGCACCCTCACAGGCCCTCACTTCTGAGCTGGCCAATGCCCGTGATGAGTCCAAGAAGACTGCCAATGACATGATCCATGCTGAGAACATGCGACTGGGCCGAGACAAATACAAGACCCTGCGCCAGATCCGGCAGGGCAATACCAAGCAGCGCATTGATGAGTTTGAGTCCATGTAATGGGCACCCAGCCTCTAGGAACCCCTCTTCCCTTCTTCCTTGCCCCTGTACTCCTGTATTCTTGCCTAACTTACACTGTGCTAGAGCCACTAACTAGAGTAGCCCTGGAGTCATGCCAAGTGTTCAGTGTAGCCATGGGACCAAACCTAACCCCTCAACCCTCACTCACTCCCTGGGCAGAGAAATGGCTCACTTTGGTGCCAACAGGACCCTCTTCCCTCTCTGTCCCATTCAATCTAGTTTGCTAGAAGAGACCACTTCCCCAGCTCAGACACACTTCTCACTTGATTAGAGAAACATCCCCACATTTACTGTTGTTCTGCAGAAGTCAAGTGTAGAGTAGGTTGAAAACCAGCCCCCACCACTGCCTTACTCTCAAGGTCCTGTGATTTGAAGAACTGGAGCATCACAGGGTTTAAGGAAGGAGGCAGGGCCCTGGCTATATGCTCTAAGATGTCAACTGACCTAGGATTAGGCCTCCCAGTGCCCATTCCTTCTAGAGTTATTTAGGCTTTGTAATGATTAGAGGCTGAAAAGATGTTCAATTATTCTCTCTACCTCCCAGATTGGGCCTGTTATAAACTCAGTCCCAATAAGCCTTGTCCTTGACTTCAGGGACTTAGTTTCTCCCCAAGTTGAGATGGGGGAGACAGTGCCTTCAAGAGGCTTCACTAACATCCTAGAAGGCTATTCACCCTTCTATTCAGGCAAGACTGGGTATAAGATCCTTCCCTCAATGCTTTATGGGAACCTAGGCCTGTTTCAAGTGAGCACTATGGGCAGAAGTCTCCCTTATTATTCTGGTTTCCTCCTCCTTTCTTGGGATTTACCCCTCCCCATTACAATCCCCAAATCCCCCCATGTTGTAACAGTAGAGATGTCACCCAGAAACTCAGCCAGCCCTATCCAGGACTCTTGCCAGAGGGAGGAAATGTTCATACCTGGCTTCAGTATTTTCCCTGCCAAGGGTCCTAGGCCACTTCTCTCATCAGAGCCACTTGAGCCACAGCTCCAGCTTCAGGACCATCCATGCCTTGGTATGGTGAGCCCTGGAGCTTGATGCCAATTGGCTGAATTAGTGAATAGATAGAAGGTGAGTGTGGTGAGAGAAGCCCATGACCTGGATCCCACAGTTTACTTGACTCCCTCATGTACCTAATAATCCCTTCACATTGCCCCCATCCAAGGTGGTGACTTGGCCCTGCCTTTATTTGACAAACCTCTAACCCAGGTCTTGTCACCAGCTGTGCTGTCCCTTGGAGCTGTAAATTAGAGAACTGTTGGAAGCTCTGGCCTGGTCCTTTCTACAGCCCCACTCTTGCTCTCAACCCAGGAGCAGCCTCTTCCTCCTCTGTTGCATGTGTGCTCTTTTTTTTTCTTTTACCAGTATTATATATTCTAGTGGCATCTAACTCAATATTGATTTTTGCATTTCCTGCTAATGCATCCTTAGAACATATTAGTCTTAGAGCAGAATCATTTTGACCTCATTCCCTTATCACCCCCACACCTGGAAAGTATATACTATATGATAAGAGAATATTTTGCCAGAACATTAATGTAAGAAGCTTTCAGTGTTAGTGATGTCACCTGTCACTATAGGTCATACAATCCATTCTTAAAGTACTTGGTATTTGGTTTTATTTCTTTATTGCCTTCTCCCCAGAGTTCAGTCCCCAGGGGTCTATACTGTCCCTGCAGTATCCCTAGCCCAGAGACCATGACTTCTATCCCTCCCTCCTCTCCTTTACCCGCCTCCTGACCTTGGGGAGTTTTATGTGCATCGCTGTGAATTACATTGATATTCTTGGTAATATTCCCTATATTGGCTAAATTCAAACCTGGAATTGTGGGGCATTCTAGCTGCCTTAAGAGCAGTAACCCACCCCCAGGAAGCTGGGGAGAAAAGTTAGATTTTGTATTCAGGTTTTTTTGTGGTTTATAATTTTGTTTTTTGTTTTTTGTTGTTGTTGTTGTTGTTGTTGTTTTTTGGAGGTGTTTATGCTCAACCAATGTTCTTTTTCAATGCCAATAAAATTTAGGAAGACTTCACTATGACTTGATCTTTCTTTGAGGCATGCATGGATACTTCATTGTAAGATATTTTACTGTAATTTTCACCCCATAGACCACCTTCCCATTCCTGGTCTTACTTCATCCTCACTTTATAGAGAAGAGAATGAACTCAAAAAAGTAGAATAACTGCCCAAAGCACAGGAATGTTTGCTTTAATAGCCTATGTCCTTTCCATGGCTCCAGGCCAACTTTTTTACTGTTGGTGGGCTCTGCATTAACCATGTGATGCTCCTAGGCTCGAATGGCATTTGGGCCTTGGGGCTACTTGTGAGTGGTGGTTTGTGTCTCTGGACTCCTGCGGTGGTCAAGCGCTGTTCTGCCTACTTTTCAGGAATACCTTCAGGCTTGCCCACCTCCTACTACACTCATTTATTGCCGTGCTAATGAAGATCAGATAAATTATCTTAATCACTGTTGCAAAAGGTGGTGGGGAAAAAAACTGTAAAGAGAGGGTAGAGAGTGTACACACATAGGAAAGCTGCAGGGCAGTATTTATGGTTATAAAACATGTCAATTTTGTAGCCTAGATATGGTTATCTCAATTTTACAAATGAAGAAACTGAGATTTAGATAAGCCTTCCAGTCTGTTTTGAACCTGGCACACTCTCTCACCAGCTCCTTTCTTGGCAAGTAAATACTTGCAAAGAAAAGTAAGTTACATAATCTGTGAACTTTAAATTCTTACAACAACCCTTTGAGGCCGTGGCTCCTGAACTTGTCTGCACATTACAATCTTAAAGATTCCAAAGCCCAGATCGCATCCTCAGATCAAATTATAATCTCTAGTAGTAGGACACAGACATCAATATAGTATTTGGTGATTACAATGTGCAGACAAATTTGGGATCCATTACTCTGAGTACATACGATTTTATCTCATTTTACAGATGGAAATACTGAGGCCCATGAGATTAATTAATTTGTCCAAGGTCACAGATATTAGAAGTAGTGGAACCAGGACATGAATACAGACAATCTAGTTCATGAGCCCATGCTCTTAACCACTATAGTATACCTTCTCCCTACTATTCCCACCAGGGGATGGGGAGGACAGGCAGGTACTGAGAAGAGGATATACTTGCCCAGCTTCAATTCTAAGGTAGCAAATAGAATTCTAGGACATTAATGTAGAAAAGGGGCTTAGAAATTTCTGCCAATGATAGTCTCAACTGTTGTTGCCTAGGGGAATGAAGGAGCTCTAGGTCACCTCCAACCTCAACCAGAGGATGTCTTCTTTTGTATGCTTTGTATATTAGGCTGTGTATGTATAATTAATTTTTTTAAAGGTGAAGATAGGTGGACTTTTTGCTTCGAGGAACATGGATGTAGATAATGGCTCCTCAACAATGTCCATGTTCTAATTCATGGAACCTATGAATATATTACTTTATGTGTTAAAAAGGACCTGAGGATATGATTACGTTAAGGATTTTAAGATAGATGATCTGCATTATGCAGGCGGATCCAATGTAATCATGAGGGTCCTTAAAAGATGGAGGAGGATCAGAGTCAGAGTTGAATGTTCTATGCTGGTGGCTTTGAAGATGGAGGAAGAGGCCACAAGCCAAGAATTGCAGGTGGCCATTACAAACTAGGAAAGGCAAGGAAACAGAACCTATAGAAGGAACACAGCACTTTCAACACTTTTGTTTAAGACCCAATGAAACCCATTTTGTATCCCTATCTGACCTCTAGAATTGTAAGGTAATACATCTGTGTTATTTTAAGCCACAATTAAAATTGTTATCAACTTCTCAAAATTCTCCATTTTTGAAATGACAATGTTGCAGATATGGAGAGCATATCAGGTTACCAGGAGTTAAGGAAAGGAATGGGGTGCGAGTAGTGCGGTTATAAGAGAACAACATGTGGGATCCTTGCTTTGATTCTCTATCTTGACTATACCAAAGTCAATATCTTGGTTGTGATATTGTACTATAGTTCACAAGGTGTTACCATTGGGGGAAACTGAGTAAAGGGTACATGAGATCTCTTTGTATTATTTCTTATAAGTTCATGTGCATCTACGTGATCTCAATATTTAAAAAAAATAAGAAAGAGGGTATTCTCCTGGATGTATATCAAAGATATAGCAATACTATTGGCAATAGCTCCAATCTGGAAACCACTGAAATATCCATCAACTAGAAAATGGATAAAACTACAGTATATTCATAGAATGGTATATTGCTCAGCAATAGAAATAAACTACTGATGCATACCACAATGATACAGAGGAATCTCATAGGCATTATGTTGTGCAAAAAAAAAAAAAAGGGGGGGCAGATACAAAAGAGAATATATTGTATAATTCCAGATATATAAAGTTCTAAAGCAGCCATGGTTGTCTGGAGCTGGGATGGGAGGAATTGACTGGAAAGGAGCACAAGAAAACCTGGGGTCATAGAAATATTCTTGTTTTGAGGGGTGGTTACAGGGTATAAACATGGAAATTTATCAAGTTGTATGTAAATTACAACTCAATTAAAAAGGGGAAAAAAGGGTGGCTTCCTCACTGCAAAAGTTTGAAAATACCTAGAACAATGGTTCTCAAATGTTAGTGTATATCTGAATCACTTTGCAGTCTTCTTAAACAGATTACTGGTCTCCACTTCCATAGTCTGATTCAGTAGGCCTGAAGTGGAGCCTGAGAATTTGTATTTCTAACAAATTCCCAGTGGATGAGGGTGGTGATGTTGCTGTTCCAGAGACCACACTTGGAAAGCCACTGCTCTAGAGTCTAAAGTAGACCAATACTTTCCTGGTACAGATGGTATCTTAGAGAGAAAAAGGACTTGTGTTTGTCTAAAGTCATACAAGCAGTTGGGAATATGGACCTAGAACTTCCTTCCTGGTTCTTCCATGGGCCCTCAAGGCCTTGGTCAGGCCTTCTCTGCCATTCAAGAGTAGTGCTTCATCGCCTCCTTTCTTATATTAATTATGAGGCCTGGGCAAGAAGGGACCAGAGAGATTCCTGGATCCAATCCTATCTCCCAGTTTCATAGAGTGAAAAACTGAGACCCAAGAATCACAGTGGCAGGACTGGGCCTTGAACTTTTTCCTGCCTCTGCCCCATACCTGTACACAGTCTACCATGGGACATCCTTAGTGTCTCAACTGATTTGCTTCCAATACTATTCTTAAAGAAAGCTCTATCCTCACCATTTACATATCTATGCACAGGTGGTAGTTCTTGAAGCTTTTAGTTAAAATCCTAAGGAAATAGACCACATTGCTCTAGATCCTTTTCTAGAGATAAAACAAAGGGCTCCAAGCCTGTTTCTCTCTGAGAACATCCATTTCCTTTTTTAACCTAAAGAACATTCATGGCTCCTCATGATTTGCCTTATCTTTCACTATTCATCATCTTCTATCTTCCCCCAGCACTTTACATGCCAAGCATAGTAGACCCCCACCAACCCATCAACATCTAAGACTTGCTCATACCTACATGCCTTTGTAATAATTATAATTAACATTTACTAAGCACTTACTCTATGCCAGACACTGTTTAGTATGCCTTACAGTTATTACCTCATGTTATCTTCACAATATCTCTGAGGCAAAAGCAATTACAGGTGAGAAAAACAAGGAATAGAGGGGATAAATAACTTACCCGAGGTCACACAGCATGGAGTGACAGAAGTGAGATTTGAATGTTTCTTAGCACCTTGAACTCAGAGAGTCTAATAAGCAAATATATTCTTTCTATTCTCACTCCATTCTGCCCATTCTCTTATGTCTCCCTCTCACATTGTGGCACTCATTTTCCCAAAATAAGAACCTGGATATTTTTCCTTGGTAATTTCCTCTCCTAGACCTGTTCTTGTTCCCAATCATCCTGCCTCCTGTTCTGCTTCCTAAATAGCTTCTTAATGCCACATATACTTATTCCTTTTCTGCTGCTGAAACCGTTAATATGTCCTCCTTACTAGATTGCTGGTCAGTCTACCTTCTGCTGCCAGTCACCTGCTAGAAACCCTTACCCCCTTTTCATCTTCTTTGCTCAGCTTTTCCTACCAGGTTGGCCCTGGTCCTTATTTCTGTTCTTATTTCTGTCCTCATTCTACTATCAGAATCATTAACCATCCCACTGTCTGGAATGGTTTTTCCGGAGAACTTTCAATGGCTGGCTCCTCATCATTCAGGTCCCGATTCACAGAGGCTTTTCCTTATCACCCTATCTAAAGTAGTCCCTACCTATAATAACCAACACTTATGGCTTTTTATGTGCCAGGTACTGTTCTTAGCATTTTATATATTAAATCATCTTCTATACCTCTCAGATGTAAATACTGTTACTATCCCATATTATACATGAGGAAGGAAACTAAGGCACAGAGAAATTAAGCAACTTTTAAGTTGTACATCTAATAAGTAGCTGAGCCATGATTTGAACCCATTCCCTATTTTATATATCTTGTTTTAATCTTTTAACAACATTTTTACTAACCGAAATGATCTCATCTATTTCTTAATGATTAGTTTGTTACCTGTCTTGTCCAACTAGAATATGAGGTCCACAAAGGCAGAGACTTTTATTCACAGCTGTATTCTCTGACATTGCCTGGCACATAATAGGTACTCAATGTTTAAACTGCCACTTAACTTGCAGTTCTTAGGCAAATGAAAAAAATGTTCATTTTTCTGTATTCCTGAAGAGGAGAGAAAGTAGGGGACTTGTTACCAGTGGTAGAATTTAATCTTTCCCAGATAGAAATAGGCCTGTGATAAATTATCTAAAATTTAGATAGCTCCCTAAAGTCTTCATTTATTCATATGCATTCAAATTATCATCTGTTCTTTATTTTAATACAGCTTAACTCCTATCCAACATCCTTTGGGTTGAAAATACAATGCCAAATATATTGCATATCTATATATTATAAGCCCAACAACAAAATTATATATTGATTTACAAAGTTGCCTTTGAAATTAGTTAAGAGGGTAAAGTAGAAGAAATATGCTTTTATACTATCTTCTAGTACATAATTAACTTTACAAGTGCTTTTTGTTTCTAAGTGTGGATTCCAATGACTGTCTGGAGTAATTTTCTTTCAGCATGAAGAAATTTCTCAGTATTTCTTTTTTTTAAATAATATATATATTTTTATTTTTATAGCTGACGTGTAGTTGACATATACTCCACTGAACACAATACCCTCTATGTTGATCATAAAATATCTTTTTCCATCTCTTTAATGTCAGTCTATGTGTGTGTTTTAATCTAAACTGTGTCTCTTGTAGGCGGCATATGTAAGGGTCCTGTTTTCTCAAACATTCAGCCCCACTATCTTTTGGTTAGAGCATTTAATTCTTTTTCATTTGAACTAATTGTTAATAGATATTTAGTTATTGCCACTCTTCATTTTTCCCAGCTTCATTGAAGTATAATAGACGATAAGTTGCTCATATTTACATTGTATGATTCAATGAGATTTTTTTCAATTATAGTTGGCATACAACAATATATTAGTTTCAGTTGTACAGCATAGTGATTAGAAATTTATATAACTCAGAGTGATGTCAGAAACATGGCAGAATGAGAGACGTCCCCAGATCTCTCCCCTTGAAATGACAATAAGCCAAACATTTAAAACTCAAAAAAAAAAAAACCCAAACTGCACATCAGCATGTCTGAGCATGAGATCAATGCATAAGAGCTACCACACGTAAGAAAACTGGGTGTCGGGCATTGGACTGGGAGAAATAAAGAAGCTGCCTCTCACAGCTGCCAGAGCTGCCTATAGGAGGAGGTGGGCAGGAGGAGAAGGTGCAGCAAGTTCCCTGAACAGCCCTACCTGGGAGTGCTGTGAGCTCCATGTGGCCGGCAGCAGTACCCAGTCATCAGGGCAGAAGGTAGAGAAATGGGGACAGCAGAAAAGCAGGGACAATAGAGAAACATCAGTTGACTATTACCAGCTGGGGTTGCAAAACCAAGGCTGAGCCTCAGCCCTCAACCCCCAACCCAGAGGGCCCCTCCCCCCATACTCTCCAAGATGGAATGCAGGTGAAGCCCCAGGGGAATCTTAGCAACACTACTGAAACTGTTGCTAATACTGACAAGAATTGAGATTGAGGGTAGCGAGCATGATTAAACATCTAGAAGAAAAAAAAAGACATTATTAAGACTTTATATAAAGCAGAGAGACAAGAAGCTTAGACACCACCTACTAAAAAACAAAAGAAAAACACCCTCTTTGCAACAGGCCATACACCATTACATAATAAATCTCCTTTCTGGAAAAAAAAAAATCAGAATACACTTCCATTAATGCCCAGGCAGAGAAATAGTCATTTAAACACCATGAACAACAAAGGTGACAAGGCAGCTTAGAAAAAAAGAGAAAAATCTCCAAAAAATAAACTTACAGACATAGAAATATGTGACTTAAATGACAGAGAATTCAGGATGGTACTTCTGAATAAACTCAATGAGATACAAACTGAATCATATCAACAACTTCAAGAATTGAAGAAAACAACTAGATGAGCAGAATGAGTTCTTTAGCAATGAGATTGAAACCCTCAAAAACAACCGAATAGAAATTCTAGAGATAAAGAACATACCGCAAAAATAGAAAAATGAAATAGCAAGCTTGGGAAATAGAGTTGACCAAATGGAGGAAAGGATCATTGATATCAAAGACAGAAATCTAGAAATAAATTAGAAGGAAGAAGAGAGAAGGCTAACAATGAAAAATAATGAAAGAGGAATACAAGAACTAGCTGATACCATCAGAAGAGGAAACATAAGAATACTGAGAATTCTCTAACGGAAGGAAAAGGAGCAGGGATTAGAAAGCACTTTCATACAAAGAGTTGATGAGAATTTCCCAAATCAAAGAAATTAGCTGGAGTTGAAATTCAAGAAGTCAAAAGAACACCCAGTTATCTCAACCAAAAAGGCCTTCATCAAGACACATTGTATTAAAATTGTCAAAAATCAATGACAAAGAGAATTCTCAGGGCAACCAGAAAAAAATATGGTAACATATAAAGGAAGAACCATTAGATTATTGTCAGACTTCTCAGCACAAACCTTTCAAGCCAGAAAGGAGTGGAATCAAATATTAAAACCATTAAATGAAAGGAACTACCAATTAAGGATAATGTATCCAGCTAAGTTCTCCTTTAGATATGAAGGAGAAATAAAGACCTTTCCAGACATACAAAAATTGAGGGAATTCTCCACTACAAGGCCTGCATTACAGGAAATACTGAAAGGGGTCAACTCACCTAAAACAAAATGAAAGAAAAAATACAAAATTAGGAGTGAGGTGACTAGCAGGTTGAAAGAAGCAGAGGAGTGAAACTCTTACTAGGAACAGGGCATTTATCTTAAAAATAAGAAGAGATTTGCTACAGCAAGATAGTAATGAATGTTTAGAATACATAGTGATAAATTGAGGCAACAATGACTGAAACGGAGAGGATTCAAAGATGCAACTTCACAAAGGGAAATGGAGATAAGGCACGCACAGAAGAAAAGGGATAGCTATATATATACATACATACATATATATATTTATATGTATATATATATCTAATGGATATATATATTCATGTAATGGATATATCCATTACATATAATGGATATATATACGTGTGTGTGTGTGTGTGTGTGTGTGTGTGTATCCATTACATATTCGTAATGGTAACCACATAACAAAGATTCAGAAATGAGGTATATAACAACAACAACAAAAAAAAAAAAAAAACAAGAGGAACCAGAAGGAAAACACACAAAAGTCAACCAAATAAAGAAAACAAACACAAAGACAAAGAAGCAATGAAAACACTGAGCTAACAGAAAGTAAATGATAAAATGGCTATAAGAAGACCTCATATTTCAATAATCACCCTAAATGTAAATGGACTGAACTCACCATCAAAAAGGCACAGAGTTGCAGATTGAATCAAAAATCAAAAACCAATCATATGCTGCCTCCAAGAGACACATCTCGGTTCCAAAGACAAATATAGACTCAAATTGAAAGGGTGGAAAATGATATTTCATGGAAATGGCATTCAGAAAAAAGCAGGAGCAGCGGTACTAATACCAGACAAAATAGACTTAAAATGAAAAAGTTTAAGAAAGATACGGAAGGACACTTCATAATGATAAATGGAATCATGCACAAGAAAATATAACACTTATTAATATCTATACTCCAAATTAGAGTTCCCAAAATATAAAAAGCAATTAGTAACAGAACTAAAGGGAGAAACAGAGCAAAACACTATCATAGTAGAGAACCTAAATACCCCACTGTCAGATATGGACTCATCCAAACAGAAAATCAATAAGGAAATAACACCCTTATATGACACATTAGACCAACTAGATATAATTGACATTGACAAAGCCTTTCATCCTCAAAGAGCTGCTTATATATTCCTCTCTAGCGCACATGGAACATCCTCAAGTATTGACCACATACTGGGACACAGAGGTAGCCTCAACAAATATAAGAGGGTTGAAATCATACCAACCATATTTTCTGATCATAATACTTTGAAACTAGAGACCAATGTAAAAAAGAAAGCGGAAAGAACCACAAATACATGGAGATTAAACAACATAATACTGGGTCAAGAAGAAATAAAAAGAGAGATCAAGAAATACATAGAAATGAATGATAATGATAGTACAACATATCAAAACTTTTGGGACACAGAAAAAGTGGTCATAAGAAAGTTCATATTATTACAGGCCTATCTCCAAAAACAAGAATGAGCCCAAATAAACAACCCAATACTTCATCTTAAAATAACTAGAAAAAGAAGAACAAATGAAGCTTAAAGTCAGCAGAAGAAAAGAAATAATCAAAATTAGAGCAGAAATAAATGAAAGTAAAAACAACAAAACAATAGAAAAAAAATAAATGCAACAAAGAGCTAGTTCTTTGACAATGTTAATAAAATTGACAAACCCTTGGCTAGACTCACTAAAGGAAAAAGAGAAAGGACACAAGTAAACAAAATCAGGGATGAATGAGAGGAAATTATGACAGACACTGCAGAAATACTAAGGTTCATACAAGAATACTATGAAAAAGTATATAACACCAAATTTAATAACCTAGAAAACTGGACCAGTACTTAGAAAAATACAACTGAATCAAGAGGAACTAGAAAATCTAAATAGTCTGATCAGCAGTATGGAAATTGAAACAATCATTAAAAACCTACCAAAAAGTAAAAGTCCAGGACTAGATGGCTTCATCAGTGAATTCTATGCAACATTCAAAGAAGTTTTAATACCTGTTCTCAACCTTTTTCAAAAAATCATAGAGGAGGCAATATTTCCCTACTCATTTTATGAGGGCAATATCACCCTGATACCAAAACCTGGTAAAGATAATACAAAAAAAGAAAACTACAGACCAATATCTCTCATGGACACAGATGCAAAACTTCTAAATATGATACTAGCGAACCAAATATAGCAACATATTAAAAAGATTATACACCATGATTAAGTGGGCTTTATCCAGGAAGCACAAGGATGGTTCAATATATGCAAATCGATTAATTTTAAAAAAATAAATAATTAAATAACAAAATAATTAAGAATTAATTAAAAATAATTAAAAATTAAAATTAAATGAAATTAAAAAATAAGACTTCTATGATCACATCAATAGATGCAGAAAAAGCCTTTGACAAGATATGGTACCCATTTTTGATCAAAACAATTAACAAAATTGGTATAGAAGGAAAATAACTTTGTATAATATGGGCCATATATGACAGGCACTCAGCTAACATTATACTTAATGGTGAAAAATTAAAGACCTCTAAGATCAGGAGCAAGGCAAGGCTGTCCAGTATCGCCACCATTATTCAATATAACATTGGAGGTCTTAGCGAGTGCAATCAGGCAAAAGAAAGATATAAAAGGCATCTAAGTAGGAAATGAAGAAGTCAAACTGTCACTATTTGCAGATGACATCATTCTCTATATAGGAAACCATAACAACTCCACAAGAACATTACTAGAAACAATAAGCAAACACAATAAAGTTTCTGGATACAAAATCAATGTTCAAAAATCCATAGTGTTTCTTTAATAACGAAATGTCAGAAAAAGAAGTGGAAAAAATAATTCCTTTTGCAATTGCAACAAAAAGAATAAAATTCCTAGGAGTAAATCTAAAGAAACATATGAAGGACCTATATAATAAAAACTATAAGACCTTGTTAATGAAATTGAAGATACAAAAAAATGGAAAGACATTCTGTGTTCTTGGACTGGAAGAATCAATGTAGTTGAATCACCTTATTATCTAAAGTATTATACAGATTTAATGCAATTCCTATCAAAATCCCATTGGCATTTTTTAAAAAATAGAAGAAAAAAATCGTCAGATTTGTATGGAAGCAAAAAAGACACTGAATTGGCAAAGCTATTCTGAGGGGAAAAAATGAGACTGGAGGCATCACTCTGCCCGACTTCAAATTATACTTCAAAAAAAGCGACAGTAATCAAAATGGCAGGGTATTGGCAGTAAAACAGACTCATGGACCAGTGGAACAGAATCGAGAGTCTAGATGGAAACCCATATTATATGGGCAAATAATTTTTGACAAAAATGCCTAAAACATACAGTGGGGAAAGAAGAACCTCTTCAATAAATGGTGCTGGGAAAACTGGAAAGCCAGCTGCAAAGGAATGCAACTAGATTGTTGTCTATCACCACACACCAAAATTAAGTCAAAATGGATTAAGAACTTGAATATAAGACTTGAAACAATAAAATGCATAGAAGAAAACATAGGAACTAAGCTCAAGGACCTTGGACTTAAAGAGGATTTTATGAATTTGAACTCAAAGGCAAGGGAAGTAAAAGATAAAATATATAAATGAGACTACATCAAATTAAAAAGCTTCTGCTCACCAAAGAAACTGTCAACAAGGTAAAGAGACTACCATCTGAATAGGAAAATATATTTTCAAGCAACGCCTCCGATAAGGGCCTCACATCCAAAATATACAAAACTCCTACAACAACAACAACAATAAAAAAACAAACAATCCAATCAAAAGATGGGAAGAGGACCTGAACAGATATTTCTCCCTAGAGGAAATACAAATGGTCAGCAAATATATGAAAAGATGCTCAACATCGCTAGCTATTAGGGAAATACAACTCAAAACCACAATGAGATACCATCTCACACCTGTTAGAATAGCTGTAAATAACAAGACAAGTAATAACAAATGTTGGAGAGGATGTGGAGAAAAATGAACCCTCATACACTGCTGGTGGGAGTGCAAATTGTGGTGGTACAATTTGGTACAGCCACTATGGAAAACAGTATGGAGGTTCCTCAAAAAGCTAAGAATTGATCTGCCATATGATCCAGCAGTCCCTCTATTGGGCATTTACTCCGAAGACTTGAAAACATGTACCGGAAAAGATATTTGCACATTGATGTTCATTGCAGCATTATTCACAGTGGCCAGGACATGGAAGCAACCTAAGTGTCCTATGATAGATGATTGGCTAAAGAAGCGGTGGTGCATATATACAATGGAATATTATTCAACCATAAGAAGAGATGAAATACTGTTATTTGTGACAACATGGATGAACCTCGAGATAATCATGCTAAGCTAAATAAGCCAGACAGAAAAAGTTAAAAATCACTTGATATCACTTATATGTGGGATATAAATTTAAAAGCAACAAATTAACAGAACAAACAAACAGACTCATGGACATGACGAGAGACTAGTGGTTACCAAAGGGTAGGGAAGAGGGAGAAAGGGGGATGTAGTTGGGGAAATAAAGTTAAAAAATTTGTTCAATTAAAAATAAATAAATTTAACAAAATCAAAAATAAAATAAAATAAAATAAAATTATTGGTATAGTGAAAAAAATAGGTATCTGCCACTGCTGACTGCCACTGCAGTAGCCTCTGGCCTACTCAGCCTCTGGTGACCAGGCAACCTGACCTCTTCACCCTCTCCTACCTCCAATTCTTTCAGGGTGGTTTTTTACTTCTTTCCCTAGTTGTAAAACTTCTCTTCATCTAGACCTCCTGGTGACTCTGCTTACTGTTTGTTCCATGTTTCTGTCTCAACTTTGATGTGGTTGCAAGAAGGTATGAAGGAAGCTTCTATCTACACCATTTTGCCCAGTTCTCTGTTCATTCATTTTTGATACATTTTTTTTTTCTTGAAGAAGTCCCTCCAGTATTTCATTTAATACTGGTTTTGGTGATGATGAACTCCTTTAGCTTTTTCTTGTCTGGGAAGTTCTTTATCTCTCCTTTGATTTTAAACAATAGCTTTAATGGGTAGAATAATCTTGGTTTTAATTCTTACTTTTTAACACTTTTGATATTTTGTGCCATTCTCTTCCAGCTGCAAAGTTTCTCTGGAGAAATCAGCTGACAGTCTTATGGGAGTGCCTTTGTATGTAACTAATTGCTTTTCTCTCACTGCTTTTATGTTTCTCTTTGTCTTTAACCTTTAGCATTTTAATTTTCATGTGTCTTGGTGTGGGCCTCTTTGGATTCATCATGTTTGGACTCTCTGTGCTTCCTTGGGTTGTATGTCTATTTCCTTCATAAGGTTAGAAAAATTTTCTATCATTATTTCTTCAAATAGGTTTTCAGTTTCTTGCTCTCTCCTCCACCTGATATTCCTATGATGTAAATGTTGTTACACTTAATTGTCTCAGATGTCCTCCACTACCCTATCCTCTAAGTCACTGATTTACTACTCTGCTTCATCCAATCTGTTGACTCCCTCTAATGTACTCTTCATCTCAGATATTGTATTCTTAATTTCTGACTGGCTCCCTATTATGTTTTCCCTCTCAATTTTTATGTTTTCTATCTCTTTGTTAAAATCCTCACTGAGTTCATCTACTCTTCTCCTAAGTTTATTGAGCATCCTTATAACCAATGTTTTGAATTCTGTATCTGGTAGATTGCTAGTTTCCCTTTCATTGAGTTCTTTTTCTGGAGCTTTGTTCTGTTTTTTCATGTGGGACAAGTTTCTTTGTCTCCCCATTTTGGCTGCCTCCCTGTGTTTGTTTCTGTATTAGGTAGGGCTCCTAAGTCTTCCTATCTTAGTAGACTGGCTTTATATAGTAGGTGTCCTGTGAGGCTACTGCTGCTCCCATAGCCTTTGTCCCACTCAACCGCTTGTGACCAGGCAACCTCCCATCTTCTCCCTCTCCTACCTTCTACTATTACAGGTCAGTTTCTTATTTCTCTCCCTCCCTGTAGTGCTTCTGTTCATCTAGACCCCAGGTGACCCTACTCTCTGTGTGCGCGGTTTCTGTCACAACTTTGATTTGGTTGCAAGAGGGATGAACAAACCTCTATCATCTACAAGATTTTTTCTCATCTCTGAAACATGTTTTTTATTTCCTCTCCAAATACCCTATTTTTACTAAAGATAGCCAAATTAAAACTCATTCATTTGAGAAATAAGTCATTTCAGTAAATTGGCTTGATCATTGGCATAAACTCCGCAATAATATTAATTAGCCAGATAAGCACTTTTAATTCTGTTTACTGGAATTTTACATGGAATCTTCAGATTGAACTTACAAGGACTCACAAGGCAAAAAAGCCAAAGTAAGGACTTGCCTTCAGTGGATGTCTGCAATATCTATAGGTTTCGGGTGAGTTCCTCTCTTCTTGAGATCTCCAAAATATCTTGAGGTTCCTGCCAAGAAATGACACTATACTCATGTGGGAAGGTTGCTGAGAACCGTGAGAGCAAGATACCAGGCCAATTTTTCCAAAGGCTTTTATTGGCTTCCATAAGTCAATCTTAATTCCTTAAAATTTTTTGCTCATGTCCGAGTCTCCGCATTTCTCTCAAATAAGACATTTCGGTCAAAGACTTGGTAATAAAAAATTAGTTTCCAATCATGTCCTGTTATAAGGAGAACAGATTCTAACTGAACTTATACAAATAATCACATTGCCATGAAAGTAAGAATATTTACTCATAAAAAGTGTTTGGATCCTGGAGAGGTAAGTAAGGAGGAAAAGAAACACTCCAATTCTTCATAATTATTACCAAAACTTAGTTCTTAATATTATGGAAATTCAGTTTTCTTAAGTAGCCTATAGCCCAATTAAGACAATATAAAACATGGAAAATTATTCTGATAAAACACAGAATCTTTGTTTTCTTCAGGCAGAAACCTTTTCCATAATATCAGTAGCAGTCCATTAGCCCCAGAAACTCTCTCTTATTTAGCAGAGAGAGAAAACACAACTTCAATATTATAGTATTAGCTTGCTTTTGACATTTAAATTTATTTTCCATCTTATTTAGCTTAACCATATATTAACTTTCCTTTTTTAAGATTTCTCTTCACAGACCTTCTGCAACTTTCTTCATCCCGTCAGTTTGCCTCTTCTTTTTCACTTAGAACTAACCAACTTTAGGATAAATTACTTTCTTATAATCTCCTTTAAAATCAATCTTTATATTTTATACCTTCTGTTACTAAACATGTATATTTCTTTTTCAATCGTAATAGGAATTCTTAACTCTCAGAGACCTCAATTTCTAATGACAGAAAGTAAGCAATTTAGATTGGCAAATTAATGAATATATTTTGTAATCTCTGGAAGAATTTCATTTGCCCCTGGCCATTCTACAGAGGCTGGGAAAAGACAGGGGCAGGGTATGGCTTGCTGTAAATCTGAAAGAGAGTCAGAGGTTAGCATGGCATCATCAATATAATGGTACAATTGAATGGTGGAAGGTTTAGCCCAGCCAGTCAAATCCTTAGCCACGAAACCGTGGCAAATAGTGGGGCTATGGAGACACCTCATTGCTGGACCATCAGTGAATCACCTTCATTTGGCCAATTCATGGAGCAATCTACCTACCATGAGATAATTCAGCAGTGGCGTGTTTTCTGCATATTGGATTATCCCATGTATATGTTGGTGCAAGGAAAAGTGGGTGGTGACAGAGGCTATCTGGGTCAATTCATTCCAAGTCAGTATTATGCCTGCACAGGTGTCCCAGAGGTGTCCCAGAGGCAAATTAGCTACCCTGCAATGGACTCCACAGGTGTCTGCACAGGTGTCCCAGGGGCAAATTAGCTATCCTGCAATGGACCCCGATCCTTTCTGGCAGACCTTGGTGGCCAGCTTTACCAACTCCACCGATGTATATGGCTATGAGGAGGTGTGTAGATATTTAAGGGGAGGAGGCAGGTTCCTTGAATTTTGTCCCTCAAGATATTCTTGTTGAGTCTTTAGTTTCTGAACAACTACCAGACAGACCTGAGACACACATGTGGCTTTCACTGAAAGTGACATCTATATTTCTTCATCTGACCCAGACGTACTTTCTGCTGTGAAATCCCACTTACTTGAGTTCCATTCAGACTGTGCAGTTACTGCCCATATAAGAGCTCCCATTAGCTTTCACCTCCAAACTTTTGCAAAGCAGCAGGATAGGTCCTGCAGCTGTTCACTAATCTGTTCTAACAGTCGTCTCAAAATATTTTTGCTATTGGCCTGTGTGACTTGCTGGTCTCTTTCTAGCCTTACTTCCTCTTCCACTTTCTTCACCCTTTCCTCAGCCTGCAATTGTTTAGCAGTTGCCTCATGCAGCACCTGAAAAAGGGGCCAGCCCACTGCAGCTGCTATGGCCCGCAGTTCCTTCTTTTTTAAAGAACAAAATTCCCCTACTTTCAGTAAAACCTGCAAGAGGCCCATAGGCATGTTGGGGGCATCTCCCCATTCCCTTGGTGGCCCCAAGAATCTAAAAGTCTTGCCACGTCAAACAACATGGACCCAGAGGCCCACTCTGGGATTTCCCCGGAAGACCCCTGCCAGGCAGACATGTTTTCCCCCTCATTCGAGGCTGACTCAACTGAGGTACTTTCAGGAATAACCTGCTGGCCACACCAATAGTGACGCAGGAGCCCCAGGCCTGGAACTTGTACTTGGGTTTGGATGTTCTGTCAAAACCACCAGCAGGACCAGAAAAGGGAGAAATGTCATTTATTACTCATGAGATAGGTAAGCTTCAGCAGTGGCTAGTTGGAGCTACAGGAAGAAAAGCTGCTGCTGACCAAGAATAAGCAGAGTTTTTTTATGCACACAAGCAGAGGGAGGGTTTATCTCATTAGGCAAGCTGCCGCCTTCTCAAACAGATGGAAGCAAGATGTGCTTCTTGGTTACAGGAGCAGATAAAGTCCATGGGAACAGCAGGAAACATCCTTGGGAGTAGGTACTGCTGAAAGCTCTTTATGTACTGCTTTCCTTGGCTGCTGGTCAGGCAGCTATCAGTCTTCTGAGCATGTGGAAGGGCTATGTTCTGAGTTAACCCTACAGTCCCTTCCCAACATTTTACACAGAATGAACATGCAATGAACATCCTCATCTATGTTTGCTATGCTTTTTCTACTACTTAGAGCACTTTAATTCTGATCCCTATCTATCCAAATTTGAATTACCTGCTAAAGGTCCAACTTGGATCCTTTCCTGACAAGATTGCTCAGCCAAAGTGAGTTTTTGCTTCTTCTGTACTCTCATAGTATTTAGTTCACATTCCCCAACAAGGCAAAAATTGCCAAATATATGTTTCTCAGCCTCCCTTGTAATTACGTTGGGTTTATGTGGCTTGTTATAACCAATACAATGTGCGTGGGGGTACAATGTATCACTTCCAGGCTATGCAACATAGCCTTTTCTATACTTTTACACTCACTCATAGCCCATACTCTTTCATTCATTCAACAAAAATTAAAAACCTACTCAGTGCCTGTGTTGCATTATAACTTCTTGAACTTACTATAACTTATCAGTCTCCCCTATTTTACTACCATTGTTTTCCTTTTAAATTTAGGTATTACCTCCAAGGGATCCCTATTAACATGCATATGAGCCCTGACATTGTTAACACATTCTAACATTATCTATCAATATATTAGATGAGCTTCTATGTTGGAAGTTCATGTTAGAAATAGAATTTTGGGTGTTATGAATACATAAATGATATATAAAGCCACAGGAATGGAAGAGATGACCTAGAAAAAAATGCTAGCACCCAACTTCAAATAATTCCATTTAAAGATTAAAGTATGAAAAGCCAGAAAATAAGAATGAAATAGGAAGCAGCTTTCAGGTAAAGATGGAATATTGAGTATATGAATCTATTTTTTCCTCCCTGCCCAAATCCCACTGGTTTATGAAATACACACACACACACACACACACACACACACACACACACACACAGATATGTTGTGTGTGTGTGTGTGTGTGTGTGTGTGTGTGATAGGTCTGCCCATTGAGAGTACCTAGAATCATTGATATCGATATCTCAGTGGAATATAATGCTCTAGAACCCTGATCATGGCTTTTATGTACTGTTCTCTACTGAATAAAACCAGGGCTCCTTGGGAAATGATTGATTCTAATGCTGGAACAGGGAAGATACAAGATGAACCTAGAACATCTTTTTGTTCTAGCAAAAAATGAGGGATTTTCAAAGAATGATAAGTATATGCCAAAAAGACAAAGAAACTAGGTTGAAAGAAAGAGCTCTCACTGGCAATATATGGGATATTTTGAGCATAAAAATAATTGTAGTAATAGATTGTAAGCCATAGAATAAAATAGAAATTCATGAGTCTATACTTTGATAAACAAGTAAATAAATAGTGGAGAAGTGAAAGAGCTTTGCAATAAAATTGTAACTATTATGTTTTTATGATGCACACAAAAATAATAATAAAGGAAGCAGGAGGAAACTTTGGGAGGTGATGGATATGTCTATGACCTTGAGGCTGGTCATGGTTTCATGAGTGTTTACTTATTCTCAAACTCACTGACTTGTATACATTAAATATGTACAACTTTTTATATGTCAATCATGTAACAATAAAATGGTCTTTAAAAACCCCCCAAAGAATTGCAGCTATTAAATGTAAAAGAAAAGATTTATTTGGAAAAATGAAAACTTGGTCATCATCATAGTAATAATTATTTTAGTAATAATTATTTCAAGAAAGCATTAATTAATAATAATATCAGTGGGTGAATATATGATAAGAAAATGGATATTTACATAGTCTCAAGTTTTCTTCCCACAAGATACTTATTAATTATAATGGAAAACACACTAACATAACAGTGGAAAAATCTGGCAGACACCACTTTAACCAAGTGTTGAAATCTTTTTTTTTTTTTTTTTTTAGGTGAGACAACCCTTGGTTGACCTCACAGAGTGCAAGGACCTTGTCAGTTTACAATCCCTTATTTTATTTTATTTTATTTTATTTTATTTTATTTTATTTTATTTTATTTTATTTTATTTATTTTATTTTACTTTTTATACCTACAGCACCTGGTCTTCCTAGACGGTCTCTCATCCAAGTACTAACCAGGCCCAACCCTGCTTAGCATCCGAGATCAAATGGGATCAGGCTTGTTCAGGGTAGCACAGCCATAGACGAGTGTTGAAATTTAACATCATGATTAATGAAAAATGTTTTGTCTCCTTATATGATATATTGAGAAGGACACAACATCAGATCTGTAATATTTCTGCCAAAATGCAATCAATCTAATTAGGAGGAAACAAAAGGCAAACATAGATTGAGTTATAATCTACAGAATTACTGGCCTATACATTTCAAAATATTAAGGTTACAAAAGATAAAGATAGAGGAACTATTCCAGATCAAAAGACACTAAAGAGACAGGACAATTAAATTTAATGTATGTCAATGGATTGTATCTTGCACCTGAAAAAAATCTTTTTTTCCCCTTTGCTGTAAAAGATATTTGGGATAGTTGATAAAATTTAAATAAGATTTAAATAAGATTATTGGGGGTGGTCATCAAACATTTTATTAAAGTATCAGATAGTAAATATTTTAGGGTTTGAGGGCCATATTGTTTCTGTTAGAACTACCCAACTCTGTAATTATAGTTCAAAAGCAGCCATAGATAAGACATAAATAAATGGTCTGGGCTGTATTTCAATAAAGCTTTACTTACAAAAACAGGCATTTGGCCCACAGGCATTAGATAATAGTATTCTATTATGTAAATTTCTTGATTATACTGTGGTTATGTGAGAATGTTCTTTGTTCTAGAAAAACATAAATTACATAAAAATATATTTGTATATGGATATACTCTCATATGAAGGGGAGAGAGAGACAGAGGGAGGGAGGAAGGGAGAGAGAGAATGAGAATGCAAACATGGTAAAGTGCTAATCTTTTGGGAAACTGGGTGAAAGTTATATGGAAGTTCTTTGTATTTTGTGTTTTCAAGTTTCTTATAGTTATGAGTTTCTCCAAATAACCAGTGACAAATAGTGCATTTTCCTGAAAATTACAGAATACCTTACAAACAGCAGCTTAAAGTAAAAGACTGTTTTTTTTTTCCACTTAAGGAATCTAAAGGGAGATGGTTGCTGCTCAATGATACCATTAGGGATCCAGGTCCTTTCTATCTTTCTGCTGCGCCATTCTTCACATATTGCATTGTTGCCTCATGGTCATAAGAGGCCATCATGCTTTTAGTTCCGGAAAAGAAGCAAAGGGTCAAGAGTGGGGCCAGCTAAGTCTATCTCTTTTAATTAGCATGGAAAAAGCTTCACAGAATACCTCTCTCTTCCAAATGATATCTATTTAGATCTCATTGGTTAGAGCCGTATCACAGGGTCAAGTTACCAACAAAATAGGGTGAAAAATATTTAAAGTTACCTACCAGATTAAAATATTTTCACCTCCCCTCAAATAATTTTTTGCCCCCTTGAGGTAATACCACAGTCTTTGAAAATGAATGCTTTAAAGGTAGCTGAATTTGAGTTTATCGTTCCATTACTTTTATTTTTACATTATTATGCATAAAATTTAAATGTGTTAAATTTTATCACAATGTTTATGTCCTTCAATGTGCTTTCTTTCACTGTTATGTTATAATTTATTTTTCTCCAGTACAATAGTCATGACTAGTGGTGCTATCTAAGTCATGATTTTATAGGAAATGGCTCTACTATTTCATCATTATACATGAAGTTTGCTGTAGAATTTTAGTAGATATAATTTATATGATTAAGAAAGTTTTCTCCTGTCCCTAGTTTGCTAAGAATTTTGATCATGAATGGTTGTAAAATTTGACAGAATGCTTTTATCAATTTAAATGGATGCACACACACACAACACACAACACACCTTTAATCTACTAATGTGAATTACTTTAAACGATAAATTAACAACTTAAATCATCATACATTTATGGGAACCATTCTAAATTTATTACTATTTATTAACAAACTATTTATTAAGAAACATATTAAAAGATTTAATTTGTTAATATTTGGTTTTAGAGCCTAATATCCAGTTTATAGCTTAAATTGACCTGTAAATTTTCTTTCTCATTATGTCTTTGCCTGATTTTTCCAGAATTATACTATCAGCATCATCAGATAAATTAGGATTCATTTATATTATCTCACTTTTCTTGAAAAGTATGTATATGACAGAATATGTTCTTTAACAGTTTAGTAGAATTCATTTGCAAAACTATTTATGAGTGTATGTTAAACTTGTAACAATTGATTCAATTTCTTTGATGACCATAGTTACATTTATGTTTTCTATTTATTATTGAGTTATTTTTATAAATTATTTTTTCTAGGAAAATGTGCTTCAAATTTATTGGCATAAATTGCTCATGCAAGTCTGATTTTTGAATCTCTACTATATCTGTGGTTATCCCCCTTTTAATTTATAATAACATTTATTTGTGGTTTCTCATTTATCTTGGTCAGTCTTGCTAGAAGTTTGTGTATTTTATCCATGGATTCAAAGAACCAACTTTTGGCTTTTTTGATCCTCTTCATTATGTTTAATTTTATTTTTTATATTCTTTAATATGTTCTTTCTTCTAGTTTTATATTATTTAATAAATTGATTTTTACAAACTATCTCTAAGCTTTAATTTTTGACAGTTGTTTAGCATAATGACATTTTATTATCTTGTCAGTACTCTCAAATGTATATGAGAATATTAAAACACAGATGTACTTTTAAAATTCTAGATGACAACCTTTACACTCCAAGATTTTTAAAATAAACATTTAGTTTTTGAATAGTTTTAGATTTATAAAAAAGCTACAAAGATAGTACAGAGGGTTTCTGTATAACCAATAGCTACTTTCCCTTATTATTACTATTTTATTAATTGTGACAAATGTTAATAATGTTTATTAACATTTGTCACAATTAATGAACCAACATTGATATATTATCATGCACTGAAATCCATACTTTATTTAGATTTTATTAATTTATAACTAATGTCATTTTTTCTATTTCAAGATCCCATCAAGTATACCATAATATATTTAGTCATCATGTCTTTTTAGGTTCCTCCTGATTGTGGCAGTTTTTCAGACATTTCTGTTTTTTGATGACCTGAAAAGTTATGAGGAGTGGTCAGGTGTTTTGTAGAATGTCCCTCAATTAAAATTCATTTTAAGTTTTTCTCATAATTAGACAGCATTATATGTTTGGGGGAGAATTTGGAGGAGGAAGACCAAAGAGGCAAAGTGTCATTCTCATATCTTGTCAATGGTACATACTATCAACATGACTTATCACAGTTTATATTAATCTCAACCACTTGGTGGAAGCAGTGCTTTTCAGGTTTTTTCACTGTAAATTTACTCTCTCTCTCTCTCTCTCCGGCCCTTTCCATATTATAATCCTTGGAAGGAAATCACTATGTACTGCATCTCTTAAGGATTGGGGAGTTATCCTCCACCTCCTGGAGGATGGAGTATCTATGTAAATTATTTGGAATTCTTTTGAATAAGGATTTGTATTTATTATTTATTTATTTATTTAATCATCTACTTATATCAATATATACTCATAAATACTTATTTTAAATTTGGGCTATGACTCAACACTACTTTATTTTATTGTTGAAATTATTTCAGCTTTCACCATGGTGCTCTTTTAATTGGCCTTATGTATTGTGTCTTTTTGACATGGCTTATCATTTGGGGGCCTTTTTCTTGAGCACTTCATTACTTTCTGACAATACATGCTCCAGGTTCACCATGTATATTTCCTTCCCCAGTCCTAGAATAAGCTATTTCTTCAAGGAACCTTGCCTCCTTTCATTAGAGGGTGGTTTGGAAACCAAGATCTGGGTATTTGATGTGATATTTGCTCCTGAGATGTTGTTGCTCCTACTCCCTCTCAGCTGACAGTGAAAGAAATATGTATGTGTACTAAGACTTATATACACACATATCCATAAATATTTCTATATGCATCCATCTGTGTATATAAATATACATACATATTAAGCTAAACATAAGATAATATTGACTTCTCTAACTTTCACTCATTACCACATGAATCATTCTAACCTTTTATTATCTGTAATCTCCCACTCCAGCTGTGAGAAGCCCGACTTTCACCATCTGCCAAACATTTACTAATTTTTTCAGTTCCAGTACACATGTCATCAGAATCATTAACTTGTACCCCTGTAAGATACAACTTTATCAACTAGAGCACACTGCTTATGTGCAATTCCTTTTTACTTCAGTCTTACAAATTGCGCTCATTTAAAAATGTCTTAGGTCAGGAAATTTTCTCCCACCACATTCAGTAAGATTGTTTCATTCCATTGTAATAGAAGTATATTGTTTTTGTCATATTCTACATTTCATTCCTGTATCTCCTGATCTCCTAAATGTTATTTAACATTTTATATAAATTAAGGTTTATTCTCTCTACAGTAGAAATATATAGTTTTCAACAAAGTATCATTTTCCCACAGGTAAGTATTATACAGCATAGTTTTACTACTCTAAAAAGTCCCATGTGCATCACTTATTTATCTAGCTACCATCTTCTGAACCCCTGGCAACTACATATCTATTTACCAGTGCTATAGTTTTGCTTTTTCCAGAATGTCATATAATTGGAGCCAGATATTATGTAACCAATGCAGACTTTCTTTCATTTAGGAATATGCATAAAACCTTTATTCACATCTTTATATAGTTTGGTAGTTCGTTTAATTTTATTACTTAATAATGTACCATTGCACATATTTACCACAGTTGTTTATCCATTTATCTAAAGAACATTTTGATTACATTCAGTTTTGGGTGATTATGAATAAAGCTACTACAAACATTTGTGTACAGGGTTTTGTGCGAACATAAGATTTGAAATATTATATATAAATACTTAGGAGCTCAGTTACTGAATTGTATGGTAAATTCTGTTCAACTTTCTAAGAATTTGACAAATTGTCCTCTAAAGTGACTGTAGCATTTTACATTTTCATCAGAAGTGAATGAGAGTTCCTATCATCCTACATCTTCTCCAGCAATTGGTATTATCAGGTTTTTGGATTTTGGACTTGGTGAGTAGTGGTATCTCTCTCTCTCTCTTTTTTTTCCATGAAAAGCAAACTTCATAAATCAATGGAAAAATCACAACTGTTCCATGACCTTTAAAAATTTTTGTCATATTAAAAGCTCTGTCTCTTATAAACACATAGGAAAATAAAGTAAAACAAATACTTATTTAGTACTATTTCATTGCTTTAATTTTCATTTACCTAATGACAAATGTTGTTAATTATCTTTTCATATGTCATCTGTATTTATTAGACATCTTTATATATTCTTTGGTGAGGTGTCTGTTCATATATTTTGCTCACTTTTTAATTAGTTTGTTTTTTATTTTTAATTTTAAAAAATTGAAGCAAAATTTACACAAATTAACCTTTGAAAAGGATTAAGTTTGGTGGCATTCACTACATTCACAATGTGCAAGCACAAAACATTTAGTTATAAAACATTTTCATTACCCCACATTAAAACTATTAGGTACCCATTAAACAGCCACTTCCTTTTGCTTCTTCCCTCCAGCCTCTTGCAACCACCAATCTTTTTCTATCTCTACTGATTTACCTACTCTATATATTTCATATGGATAAAATCACATATTATGTGACCTTTTGTGTCAGGCTCACTTCTTTCACTTAGCATAATGTTTTCAAAGTTTATTCATGTTATAGCATATATCAGTACTTCACTACTTTTTAGGAATGAGAAACATTTCATTATATAAATATACCACATTTTGTTTATACATTTCTTTATCAATGGACAGTTGGATTTTTTCCTCTTTTTATCACAAAGTACAGGAAGTGGAAACTGCTTACTTTTTAGTGTCTGAGCCCTCAAACTGGAACAGCTTCAATTTTGCTATTCTAATATACAGTCACAAAGCCAAGATTCAAGGAGAAGGGACATAGATCTCATCTCTCAATTGAAGGAGACATGTTTTAAAGCTGCCACAAGGACCCTGACCTCATAGAATTTATATTCTAGTGAGAGAAACAGACAGTAAACAAGTAATTATTTAATAGTCATAAATGCTATAAGTAATGTGATTGAGAGTATCTGGGGGAAGGGTTGGGACCTCCTTGGTATGGTGATCCCTGGAAGACCTCTCTAAGGACGTGACTTTTGAGTTGGGACTTAAGTGACCAGATGAAGCCAACCATGTGAGGATAAGTATATTATCACATTTTAGGTCATGAGATTGAATAAGAACTAGGTTTCAAACTCAGGCTCCAGAACCTGTGTTTGTATTTACTAGGTTATTACATTTACTAGGGCTTATGATTTTCTTCCAACATTTATTTGCAGTTTTGTTGCAGAGGGAATGCAGACATTGGGTTGGGCTTTGTATTCAATGGTCTTCATGGTTCCTGCCTGCTCTGAGATTCTGTGAACTTTTGAACTTTTACATTCATTCAAATAGTAATAAAAATAGTAGTGATAGTAATACATAATAGTTTTCAGTGCTTATTATATGCAAGATCATTTGAAATGTTTTCTATTACATCTATTAATTAATCCACATGTTATAGAAACCCAAAAAGTAGATAGTTTTATTAGTTTTATTTTATGAAAACAAGGCACATGAAGTTAATTTATTTGTCCATAGTCACTCAATTAGTAAGTAAAAGAGCTTGGATTTGATCACAGACAGTCTGATTCCAGAGTTCTTATCCTGTTAACCATCCCACACTCTATCACATACATCCATAAATATAGACCTTTACTATTTTCTATCTTTCGCAGTGATCTATTCTTATATGTGCATCAATGAATGCATATCCACCTAGAGCCATGTCATCATGTGAACCTTTATATGCATGTGTTTTGTTGTGATATAGAAGATTAGGGTATGACTTGGTTAGATTAACTCTAAATTGACTATCCTCTCAGCCTGAGCTGGGATGGGGCATTAATTTTGAGAGATGGTGCAGCGTTAGTGTCACTTGTTTCTGCTCTAACCCAATAGATTCCATCTGCCTTTAGGGTGAAGTTCTAAGATCCCATATCTTTGTGGGATCTCTTGACAAAGACAAAGACAGCAGACTTGAAGTTGGTCTTGCTTTTTCCAGGCCAGATTAAACCACCTCTCAGTTTTAATCCATGATTCCCAGCTTGATTTTGCTAATAATTTTGTCAAAAATCCTGGTTCCTACATGGACAGATTTTTCCTGAGAGTAATGTGGATTTGTTTACAGGCATTCTGTGATTATGTTTATTATGTATGACAAGCTTAAAGAACATACTAAGAGACCCTAGAATTGTTGTGAGTAAATTTTATTACTATGGCTTTACAAAATAAACAAAAATAATAATTCTATTACTAGTTGAAGATTGTAATAACATTTATTGAGCATATATTTTGCTTCTGTGAAAACTAAATACATGGATATTAATAAAACCACACTGGTATTCTGAGAAAGGCTTTGTATTAAAATGACTAATGCATGAACAAAAACTAATTCCATGACTAATTAAGAGCCATAGTAATTTTCTTGAAAATAACTTCCTTGTTAAAGCAGAAAAACACAACAGGTGAGAATAATTTTATACCCAGGAAATATGTGAGGATAATTTAACCATATTAGTGAGAAACCTGTTGATGTATTCAGTGGAAACTAATTACTAAATAGCAAGCTGTAAGGTCACCAATTGACAATTTGTGTAAGGTATAGCTGTTGGAAAATGGTATAATATGCTCATAGGTGTTGGAGATTAGGTTAGTGTGACTCATAGATAATTGTGATCATAATTCTTCAGCACATCTAACCTACTTTATTGGTGGCTTTAGAATTTTCATTATAAAAGAGACTAAAAAGCAACGATCTAGTCAGAAGGGTCATGGGCAGAGGACTTATTGTGAGGCTGCATTTGCATAAGCAAGTACACTGGTCTTCATTTTTAAAAATTTTAAATTAATTCTTCAAATTTTAATTGAAATATATTTTCATATAACATTGTATATATTTAAGCTCTACAGCATGCTAATTTGATATATTTATATATTTTAACATAATTCCATTGTAGCATTAGTTACATGTCACATAATTACCATTTCTTTGTAGTGGTTAGAACAATTAAGATTTAGTCTCTTGGCAAGTTTGATGATAATAGAACAATATTGTGGTTTGTAGTCACTATATTGTACATTAGATCTCTGAGACTTATTTATTATTTATTGAAAGTTTGTACTTTTTCAACAATATCTTTCCTATTCTCCTCACCCATTCTCCTGGGAACCACCATTTTACTCTCTGCTTTTATCAGTTTGGCTTTTTAGATTTCACATATTAGTGGTATTGCACAATATTTGCACTTCTCTATCTGACTTATCTAACTTAGCATAATACCAGTTTGACTTAGATTTTGTGTTTTGTTCTAGTGATTAGAAGAGGCAGATGAAAACTGGAGGTGAAGGGGTGTGCATCTTTCTGGTGATATGGCTCCTATCTCAGAACACACCTCTCTACCTTGAAGTGCTTGCTGAATCCCATGCAGAGACTATTTGGAACACTTAGGATTTGGTCATCAGCTCCTTCCAGCTCAGGTTCCTTAACCAGAAAAGAGGTTTCCTTAATATATGGCAAAGGGTTAATGTACAAAGAAAATGATGTCCAGGATGCACAAGATATATTACTAAGTGGAAAAATGAAAGTTACAGAAAAGTTCATTATATAATGAACCTCAGTAAATGAGTTGAGAGGGATGAGGAGGAAGGGGGGGGGAGAGAGAGAGAGAGAGAGAGAGAGAGAGAGAGAGAGAGAGAGAGAGAGAAAGAGAGAGAGAGAGAGAGAGAGAGAGATGGATTGCTTGAGGACATGAATTAGAAGATGTGAAGATGGTAGTCAGGAAAGAACCTAAGTGAGACCAAGAGACACAGCAAATTCCCCTTAGAGGTATATTCTCCAGATTTCCCAGAGACCAAAGGAATAAGAAAACTGTTGTCATCTAACTATTGGAGCTACAGATTTTCTTTCTTTCCTCTTGGACTTTGGAGTTCCCTGTAGCAATTTACAGATTTAAGAGGTCCTGCTGGCTTGAGTGCCTGTATTTCTGATTTCTGTTAGGAAGCACTGACGTTCTAATTTTCATCTCCCTCCCACACTGTATAGTGTAGTGATTTAAGAAAACGAGATTTTATTTTGTCATAAGATTATTGTAGAAAGAGATCCAGAAAACATACAAGAGTAGACAGAATAGAAAATAAGGTTTAAAAAAAACCCTGACATACCTATAACCAAGACTCAACTATCACCAACCCACATGTGATCCAGCCCCACCACTTCCACTCATTTCTCTCTTTCAATATTTTTTGAAATAAATCTCACTTTTCTTTTAATCTGTAAATATTTAAATTGTTTAAAATATTTCAGCATATATCTCTAAAATATAAGAAATCTTTTCAAAAACAACCAGAATGGTATTATCACCCTGAAAAATGAAAACAAATTTTTTATGTAATCAATTTTACAGTGTTCAAATTTCCAAATTTTACATAAATGTTAAGAATTTTTAAAATTTATTTTTTAAATAGATTTATTTTCTAAAGCATATAGTTCAGTAGTTTTTAGTATGGTAACAGAATTGTGGAACCATCACCACTGTCCAATTTGAGAACATTTTCATCACTTCAAAAAGAAAGCCATAGACATTAAATAGTTACTCCCAATCCTTCACCCCTCCCACCACAGCCTCTGAAAACCACCAATCTACTTTCTGTCACTATAGATTTGTCTATCCTGGATATTTCATAAAAATAAAACTATACAATGTGTGACTTTTTTGTGTGTTTGGCTTCTTTCACTTAGTATAATATTGTCAAGTTTCATCCATTGGATAGTATGTATCGGTACTTAAATTTTTATTAATTAATAATATTTTATTGCATAAATATATCACATTTTATTTATTCATTAATCAGTTGAACATTGGGTTTTCTTCCCTTTCATTAGCCTGTTATGAATAATACTGGTATGAACACTCTTGTACAAGTTCTTGTACAAACAAATGTTTTCAATTATCTTGGGTATATGACTAAGAGTAGAATTTCTTGGTTATATAATACTCTATGTTTTACTTATTGAGAAACTGCTAAACTATTTTCTAAAATAGATGTACTATTTTGTATCCCCATCAACAATGTAAGTGGGTTTCAAATTCTCAACATCTTCACCATCACTTGTTATTTTCTGTTTTTTTTTTTTCCTCCCATTATAGCCATTAAGATGGATGTGAAGTGATATCTAATTGTGGTTTTGATTAATTAATTCTTCTTTAAATGTTTGGTAGAATTTACCAGTGAAAACATCTGGCCCTGAGCTATTTTTATGGAAAGACTTTTTATTAATAATTTATAAGCTAATTTTACAAGCTAACTTTACAAATCTTTTCATGTGCTAAGTGGCCATTTGTATATCTCATTTGGGGAGGTGTCTATTCATATCCTTTGCTCATTTTTAATTGGATCATTGTGTTTTATTGTCCAGTTATGAGTTTTTAAGTATATTCTAGATACAAGGAGTACCTAGATCTGACATCTGATTTGCAAATATTTTCTCCCATTTGGCAGTTTTTTCTTTCTTTTCATTTTTTTTGGTGTCCTTTGAAGCACAAGTTTTTAAGTTTGATGAAGTTCAAGTTATCTATTTTTAATTTTGTCAATTGTGCTTTTTATGTTATATCTGAGAAAACATTGTCTAAGCTAAGGCCATCAATATTTACCTTTAAGTTTTCTTCTAAGAGCTTTATAGCTTTAGCTCTTACGTTTAAGTCTTTGGTCTGCTTTGAGTTAGTTTTTGTATATGTTATGAGATAGGAGTCTAACATCATTCTTTTGTATGTAGATGTTCAGTTTTACCAGCACCCTTTGTTGAAAAGACACTTTTCCACAATGCATTGTCTTAACACTATTGTTGAACATCAGTTGATTATAAATGTTTGTTTCTGCACTCTCAATCTCATTCAACTGATACATATGTTTATTTTAATGTCAATGTTACACAATCTTACTGTAGTTTTGTAATACATTTTGAAATCTAGAAATGTGATTTCTCCAACTTTATTCTTTTTCAAGATTGTTTTGGCTACTCTGGTTCCTTTGTATACCCTTATAAATTTTAAAATTGATAAACTTGTCAACTTCTGCAAAGAAGTCTTCTGGGATTTGATAGGAATTGAATAAAATCTGTAGATCAATTTGGAGAGTATTGTCATCTTAATATTATATCTTCTGATCTATGAACATAGATATTTTTCTATTTATGTAGTCTTTAATATTTTTCAATAATGTTTTGTAGTTTTTAGTGTATAAGTTTGCCTTTCTTAAAGTTTTTTTTTCTAAGTTTTTTTTATGTTATTGTAAATTGAATTGTTTTTCTAATTTAATTTTTTTTTATTCATTGCTATGGTACATAAAAATACAATTGATTTTTGTATATTGATCTTTTATCCTGCAATCTTGTTGAACTCATGCTCCTTCTCTTCTCTAAACCTCACTGTAAAATGGAGGAAATACCTAGTTCAGAGGATTGTTATGAAGATTAGTGCACAGAAAGTACCTGAAATGCAGTAAATGCTTATGTTAATATTATTTTTGTAAGTAATTATTATTATTGTAATATTGGCTTTTATTTCCTGAGGTTCAGTGGAGATCGACTTCACCTATTTGAGAATTCACTGAGTGGGAGGTGGATTTTCCTGGTAAGTGGTGGAAGAATTAAGGGTCTTAGTTTTGTCACATCTGTAGGAGAGCCTCTTTGCTCCTAGGTATCTGGGAAGCAAAACTGAGGTTGGATCTGCTTTATCTAACCTTGGGAACTATCTCCATCTTCAACTCTCAAAGTAATCTACTAAGCTTGGAAACATGGCTAACTCAAGCCCAATCTTTCCTTGGAATTCTCTACCATATGAAGGAGGAAGTAGAGACATAAAAGAAAAGAAAAAGGAGAGTTGGAGGGAGTAAGATAGAGTGAGAGAATAAGAAATAAACAAACATTTTTTTGGAAAGGCAGTCATAGGCATCAAGAGATGACCAAAGATAAAAAAGAAAGTATTTTGTTTTGACATAGTTATCAAATACCCAATTACTAAATGAAGAACTACAAACAAAATATTGAGTGACTCAAAGAAAGTAAAACGTTAATGTTTCAAACAATACAAAGCTGGATAAGTGTTAAAAAGAATAAATAGTAGTTCTGCCTCATCAACTGTTTTGCCACTTAAGACTACAAATTTGGCACAAATAAAAAATGAAGAAATGGAGATTTTTGTTGTCAGTAAAAGAGTTGACTCTTCTAATACCATAAAAATGCTTTTAAAAATATTTCTTTAAAAGTCTTGAAAAGCAGACACGATGGTATCAGTTTATCAGGCCAAAAATGTAAATCAAGATGGGACACAACTCTAAAGCTGCTTTTGACCTAATGGTACATGCCAAACCTTGAGTGTTGACTTTCACAGCTCCTGGTACGAGAAACTGAGGATAGAAGATATAACCTGGGAACTATAAAAGGTGAAGAGTCTAATGGGAATCCCTCTAATCATATTATACTCCTGTTATACTGAGGGTGAACCAGAGGTGAATCTGACTTATACCCCACTCTTAGGAAACTAAAGGAGACTTTGTATAGAGAGAGGTGTTCATAATAAGTTGTAACCAAAGCTCACCTTCACATAGATTTGTAAACCAAATTTACATTACCTAAGAAAGACAAAAAAGTGCAAGCTGTGAAGTTATTTGATAGTGGTCACAGAATAATTGAGTCCCCAGCAACTGACAGTAGCAAATACAAATATTCTTTGAAAGACTAGCATTTTGATCGAATCTAAAAAAATTACAAAAACAAATTTTAAGAACAATGAGAAGCTTTCTATCTCTCTCTCTTGCACACAACACACATACACACACACACACACACACACACACACGTGCGCGCGCGCGCGCGTGCAAATGACCAAGTAAACACATAAAGTTACCAGGCACACTGATGTTTTTTAATTTTGAATCAGACTTGTATTTTGGGGATAAACCATACATGGTCAAGATATATTATCATTTTTACATATTCCTGTATTCAATTTGCTCTTATTTCTTCAGGAAATTTTTGTGTCTGTGTTCACAAAATATATGTCTGCAGTTTCCTTTTACTCTTCCTCTTCCTCATCCTCCTTGTCCTCCTTCTTTTGTAACATCTTTGTCTGGTTTGGGTACCAGGGCAATGCTGGCTTCATAAAATGATTTGGGAAGCATTTCTTCCTCTTCTAAAATATGGAAGTGATAAGTTAGAATTAGTATTAACCTTTCCTTAAATGTTTAGTAGAATTCACTTGTGAAGAAATCTAGGACTGAAGCTTTCTCCATTAAAATGTTTTTAGCAATTAATTCATTTTCTTTAATAGATATTGACTTATGCATGTTATGTATTTCTTCCTGATTAAACTTAGTAGTTTGTGTCTCTCAAAAAATTTGTCCATTTCTTTTAAGGGCAAAAAGTTGTTCATAATATTGTTTTCTATTTTTAAAAATTAATTTATTTTTATTGAGGTAACATTGGTTATAAACATTATTTGTTTCAAGTGTACAATATTATAATTCAATATCTGTATACACTATAGTGTGCTCACAACCAAAAGTCTTGTTTCTATCCATCACCATAAAATATACACACTTTACCCATTTTCTCCTCCCCTTACACCCTTCCCCTCTGGTAACTACCAATCTATTGCCTGTATCAATGAGTGTGTTTTTATTTTGTTTGTTCATTTGCTTATTTTTTGTTTTATAATCTGCATATGAATGAAATCATCCAGGTTTTGTCCTTTTCCGTCTCACTTATTTCATTTAGTATAATACCCTCAAGCTCCATCCATATTGACAAAAACAGAGATATTTCATTTTTTATGTATGAGTAGTAATTCATTGTATGCTTTTGGGATTTGTAGTGCTGCCCTCTCTTTTATTCCTAATATTGGTAATTTGTGTCTTCTCTTTCTTTTTCTTGAATCTTACTATAAGTTCACCAAAGATATTGATGTATTTGGTTTCAATAATTTTATCTATTTTTTTGTTTTTAATTTTATTGATTGTTGCCCTTATATTTACAATTTTTTTGCTTTTGCTTATTTTGAATTTACAGTTGACCCTTGAACAACACAAGGGTTATTATTGCTGACCCCAACACAGTCAAAAATCCTCATATAACTACTGATTACCAACAGTGGGTTGAAAATACAGTTGAGTCTTGCTTTTTTACTCTTGTTTATCCTTTTAAGTTAGAAACTTATGTTATTGATTTGAGTTCTTTTCTTTTTCTAATAATGCCAGTTAGTGCTAAAAATTCCCTTCTGAGCACAATTTCTGCAACATTTCACAAGTTTTGATATGTTGTGTTTTTATTTTCTCTCAGTTCAAAATACTTTCAAATTTATGTTTTTATTTTCCCTTTCATTCAAGACTTATTTTGAAGTAGTAACCAGTTTCCAAATATTTCAAAATGTTTCCAAATATTTGGGGATTTTTCTGATATTTTTCTCTTATAATTTCAAAATTAATTCTGTTGTCAGATAGCATACTTTCGATAATTAAAAAAAATTATACTTACTAAACTAATTTATGGCCCAAAATATGGTCCATTTTGGAAAATGTTCTCTGTGCACTTGAAGAGAATACATGTTTGTTGTGTGGAATGTTCTATAAACGTGAATTAAATAAATTCTGGTTGATAGTAGTATTCAAGTCTTCTATATCCTTAAGAATATTCTATCTGTTTGCACTACTAATTATGAACAGAGGTGTTGAAAATAACAAATATAATTGTATATTTGTCTATTTTTCCTTTTTAGTTCATCAGGTTTTTGTTTATATGTTTCATAGCTCTAGTTCTGTTATAGCAGTCCCAACAGACTAAGTCAACTTACTTGTGTCTTAATCTTTAAGTGGGTTCCTTGTGTAAAGAATATAATTAGGTCTTACTTTTTTCTTCATTTTAAAAAGTTTTAATTAGTTTCAAGTGTACAGTACATTGGTTAGACATTTATATAGTTTATAAAATGATCCCCTTAATTGCTCCTTCTCTCTTCTGGTTTTCCAATGACCCTATATATTAATGCTAACTGCATTCCCTATGCCATGCTCTACACCCTAGTGACCATCTATCAACTATGAATTTGTACTGTTTTAACCCTTCACCCCATTCTCCTAGCTCCCCAAACACCCTCCTCTCTGTCTGTCACCACATTGTCCACTATATTTGTGAGTCTGTTTTTAATTCGTTTGTTCTTTTTGTTCTTTAGAGTCTGCATATAAGTGAAATTACATAGTATTTATCTTTCTCTGTTTGACTTATTTCACTCAGCATAATAACCTCTAGGTCCATCCATGTCATTGCAAAAGATAGGATTTCATTTCTTTAGTGGCTAATAATATTCCATTGTATATATGAACCATAACTTCTTTAATCAATTGTTTGTTGATTGGCATTTAGGTTGCTTCTATATCTTGGCTATTGTAAATTGTGCTGCCACGAATATTGGGGTTGCATAGATCTTTACGAATTATTGTTTTGGTTTTCCTTGGATACCCAGAAGTGCAATTGCTGGGTCAAAAGTTATATCCAATATTAATTTTTTGAGCAATCTCCATACTGTTTTCTATAGTGGCTATACCAATTTGCAATCCCACCAACAGTATATGAGGGTTCCCTTTTCTCTGCAATCTCGCCAACACTTGTTGATCTTTGATTTATTGATGATAGCCATCCTGACAGGTGTGAAGTGATATCTCATTGTGATTTTAATTTGCGTTTCTCTGATGGTTAGTGACCTTGAGCATCTTTTCATATACCTATTGGCCATTTACATTTTCTCTTTAGAGAAGTATCTGTTCAGGTCTTCTGCCCATTCTTTAATTGGTTCTTTTTTTTTATTATTGAGTTATATGAGTTCTTTATATATTTTGGATATTAACCTCTTATCAGATGTATCACTAGCAAATATCTTCTCCCAGTTAGTCAGTTGTCTTTTGGTTTTATTGATGGTTTCCTTTGCTGTACAAATTGTTTTAGTTTAATGTAGTCCCAATTGTTTATTTTTTCTTTTGTTTCCCTTGCCTGGGGAGATATATCTGAAAAGAAATTACTGTTATTATAACAGAATTTACTGCTTTGTTTTTTTTAGAAGTTTTATGGTTTCACATCTTACATTTAAGTCTTCAATCCATTTTGAGTCTATTCTTGTATACGGTGTAAGAAGGTGGTCTAGTTTCTTTTTTTTGCATATATCTGTCCAATTTTCCCAACACCGTTTATTGAAGAGACTGTCTATACCCTATTGTATATTCATACCTACTTTGTCATATATTAATTTAGCATATAGGCATGGATTTATTTCTGGGCTCTCTATTCTGTTCCATGATCAATATATCTGTTTTTATGCCAGTACCATGCTGTTTTGATGACTGTAGCCTTGTAGTATAGTTTGATATCAGGTAGTGTGATATCTCCAACTTTGTTCTTCTTTCTCAAAATTGCTATGGCTATTCGGAGTCTTTTATGTTCCATATAAATTTTAGGATTATTTGTGCTAGCTCTCTGAAAAATGCCATTGGTATTTTGACAGCGATTGCATTGAATCTATAGATTGTTTTAAATAGTATGGCCATTTTAATGATGTTGATTCTTCTACCCATGAACATGATATATGCTTCCATTTATTTGTATGTTTTTCAATTTCTTTTTTCAGTGACTTATAATTTTATGAGAACAGATTTTTTATCTCCTTGGTTAATTTGGTTCTCAAGTATTTTATAGTTTTTGATGCAAATGTAAATGGGATTGTTTTCTCAATATCTCTTTTTGAAAGTTCATCATTGGTGTATAAAAATGCCACTGACTTCTGAATATTTATTTTGCAACCTGCTACCTTACTGAATTCATTGATTCATTGATCAATTCTAATAGTTTTTTGGTGGAATCTTTAGGGTTCTCTATATATAGTATCATATCATTGGGAAATAACGAGAGTTTTACTCCTTTCTTTCCAATTTGGATGCCTTTTATTTCTCTTTCTTGTCTTATTGCTGTGGCTAAGACTTCCAATACAATGATGAAGAGAAATGATGAATGTGGGCATCCTTGTCTTTTTCTTGATCTTAAGAAAAATGCTTTTAGCCTTTCCCCATTGAGTATGATGTTAGCTATAGATTTGTCATATATAGACTTTATTATGTAAGGCATATTCCCTATATTCCCACTTTGCTGAGAGTTTTTATCATAAATACATGCTGAATTTCGTCAAATGCTTTTTCTGCATCTACTGATATGATCATATGGTTTTTATCTTTCAATTTGTTAATGTAGTGTATTGCATTAATTGATTCGAGCATATTGTATTAAACTTGCATCCCAGAAATACATCCAACTTGATCACAGTGTACAATATTTTTAATGCATAGCTGAATTCAGTTTGCTAATATTTTGTTGACGATTTTTGCATCAATGTTCATAAGAGATATTGGCCTATAGTTTCGTTTGTTTGTTTGTTTTTTTTAATGTCTTTATCTGGTTTTGGAATAAAGATAATGGTGGCCTCATAAAAGGAGTTAGGGAGCCTTCCTTTTTCTTTAAATTTTTGGAGTAGTTTGAGAAGAATAGGTGTTAATTCTTCTTTGAATGTTTGATAAAATTTGCCTATGAAGCCATCTGGTTCAGGACTTTTGTTTTTTGGGAGGTTTTGGTTACTGATTCGATTTCATTGGTGATAATTGGTTGGTTCAATTATCTGTTTCTTCCTGACTCAGTCTTGGGAGATTGTATGTCTCTAGGAATGTGTCCATTTCTTCCAGATTGTCCAATTTGTTGGCATATAATTGCTCATAGTATTTTCTTTAGATCCTTTGTATTTCTGTGGAGTTCGTAGTTATTTCTCCTCTTTCATTTCTTATTTTATTTATTTGAGTCCTCTCTCTTTTTTCCTTGATGAGTCTGGCTAAGGGTCTGTCAATTTTGTTTATCCTTTCAAAGAACCAGTTCTTAGTTTCATTAATCTTTCGTATTGTTTTTCTAGACTCTATTTTGCTTATTTCCACACTGATCTTTATTATTTCCTTTCTTCTATTCACTTTGGGCTTTGTTTGCTGTTCTTTTCCTAGTTCTTTTAATTGTAAGATTAGATTGTTTATTTGAGCTTTTTCTTGTTTCTTGAGGTAGGCCTGTATTGATATGAATTTCCCTCTTAGGACTGCTTTTGCTGTGTCCCATAGATTTTGAGTCGTTGTGTTTTCATTTTCATTTGTCTCTAAGTATCTTTTGATTTCTTCCTTGATCTTATTAATAACCCATTAATTGTTTAGTAGCATGTTATTTAGCCTCCATGTGTTTGTGTGTTTTCCAGTTTTTTTCTTTAGTTGATTTCTAGTTTCATACCGTTATGATCAGAGAAGACAGCTGATAAGATTTTAATCCCCTTAAATTTACTGAGACTAATTTTGTGTCCTAACATGTGGTCTTTCCTTGAAAATGTTTCATGTGCACTTGAGAACTATGTATATTTTACTGCTTTGGGGTAAAATGTTCTGAAAATATCTATTAAATCCATCTGGTCTAGTGTGTCTTTTAGATCCATTATTTCCTTGTTGATTCTTTGCTTGGAAGATCTGTCCATTGGTGTCAATGGGGTATTAAAGTCTCCTACTATGAGTGTATTAATGTTGATCTCTCCTTTTATGTCAGTCATAATTGCTTTATGTACATAGGTGCTCCTATATTGGGTGTGTATATGTTTACTAAGGGTTATGTCCTCTTGATTTATCAATCCCTTTATTATTATGTAATGCCCTTTTTTGTGTCTTATTATAGCCTTAGTTTTAAAGTCTATTTTAGCTGATATAAGTATCCCTACGATGGCTTTTTTTTTTTCATTTCCATTTGCATGAGATATTTTTCTCCATCCCTTTACTTTCAGATTGTGAGTGTCATTTGATTTGAAGTGGCTCTCTTGTAGACAGCATATGCATGAGTCTTGTTTTCTTATCCATTTGGCTATACAATGTCTTCTGATTGGAGCATTTAATCTATTTACACTTAAAATAATTACTGATAGGTACATAGTTACTGCCATTTAATTATTCATATTTGTTATTTCTATTTTCTTTTTTATCCCTTCTCTTTTTACAGAAGCCCCTTTAACATTTCTTGTAATTCTGGCTTGTTGGTGATGAATTCCTTAATTTTTTTCCTGTCCAGGAAGCTTTTTACCTCACCTTACATTTTAATTGAAAGCCTTGCTTTGTGGAGTATCCATGGTTGTAGAATCTTGTTTTTCATAACTTTGAATAGTTATTGCCATGCCCTTCTGAGCTGCAAAGTTTCCATTAAAAAATCAACAAACATTCTTATGGAGTACCCTTGTAACTGGCTGCCTTTCTCTTGCTGCTTTTATATTTTCTCTTTGTCTTTGACATCTTAATTATGATATGTCTTGGTGTGGGTCTGTTTGAATTCCTCTTGTTTGGGACTCTTTTGTACTTCCTGAACTTGTATATCTAATTTTTTCACCAGGTTAAAGAAGTTTTCTGTCATTATTTCTTCAAATAGATTCTCAATCTCTTTCTCTCTCTCTTCTCCTTCAGGTATTCCTATGATCTGCATATTCTGATGCTTTGTGTTGTCCCAGAGGTCTCTTAAACTATCCTCAGTTTTTAAAATTATTTTTATTTTGTTGTTCTGATTGGCTGTATTTTGATACCTTGTTTTCCACTTTGCTGATTCGATCTTCTGCTTCATACAATCTACTGTTGAATACTTCTAGTGTATTCTTCATTTCAGTTATTGCATTCTTCATTTCTGTCTGTTTCTTTTTTATGGTTTCTATGTTCTTTTTTAATGCTTACTATCTCTTTGTTGATGTTCTCATTGTGTTCATCCATTCTCCCCATAAGTTCATTGAGCATCCTTATAACCATTATTTTGAACTCTGTCTCTGGTAGGTTGCTTGCCTCCATTTCATTTAGCTTATTTTCTGGAGTTTTCTCCTATTGTTTCATTTGTGGCATGTTTCTTTGTTTTCTCATTTTATTAGCCACTCTGTGTTTGTTTCTAAGTGTCAGTAATATTTGTTTTGTCTCTCAGCCTTGGCCAGATGGCCTAGGTGTCCGGTGTGGCTCAGTGACACACTCTCCCTGATCCCCCATGTCAGGGTCTCTGGATGTGATCTTTGTGTGGGTTGTATGTGATCTGTTGTCACCAAGCCTTTATTGTTGTTATTACATCAGTGGATAGGATTAATGCTCAGGATGACTAATTGTGGAAATTGGCTGCACCCACAGGGTAAGAGTTGCTGTGAGTTGGCTGACCCTGCTGAATGAGATTTGCCATAAGAGGTTTGTGTACTTGTTGCAACCACCCTTTGTGCATACTGTTAATGGGGCTAGTGAGGATTTGCTCTGTTCTGGTCTGGTACCAGCCTCTGGATGCATTGATTTTTTTACCCTTGGGAGGGGATCCCCAGTAAGTCAAGGTCAGCCTCTGCTTTTGATTGCTCAGGGCTACCTGGTAGAAACTGCAAAGCCATCCACAGATGGTTGTTGCTGATGCTGGATCAGCTTCAGTGTGGCTCCTTTATATTATCAATTGTAGGTGTTTCAATCAGCTTGACATCAGGTGGTTTTCCACATTGATTATTTTATAATTTGGTTGTAATTTTAGTGTGGACATCGTAGGACACGAACCCTGCTTTTACTTAATCCTTCATCTTCCCCCACTCTCCTCTATTTCTTCACATAGATTTTTAATTCCTTGCTCTCTCTCTTCTACTGATATCCCTTGACGTGAATATTGTTACATTTGATGTCCCAGTGGCTCATAAATTATCTTTATTTTTTTGAATTCTTTTTTTCTTGTTGCTGTTCTGATTGAGTGTCCTCCACTATCCCATCCTCTATATTGCTGATTTGATTCTCCACTTCATTCCATCTATTTTACCCTTCATCTCAAATATTGTATTCCTTATTTCTGACTGGTTACCTACTATATTTTCCATCACCATTTTTATGTTTTCTATCTCTTTGTTAAAGTTCTCACTGAGCTCATCTACATGTCCTTTAAGATCATTGAGCATTTTTATAACCAGCATTTTGGACTCTATATTTGGTAGACTGCTTGTCTCTATTTTGTTGAGTTCTTTTTCTGGAACATTTTCTTATTCTTTCATGTGGGGCATACTTCTTTGTCTCCCTATTCTGGCTGTCTCCCTGTGTCTCTGTCTATGTATTTGGTAGGACTCCTAAGTCTCCCAGTCAAGTAGAGTGGCTTTATGTAGTAGGTGTCTTGTGGGACCCAAAGGTGCAGTTTTCCCTGGTCATCCGAGCCAGGTGTTCAAGGTGTATCCCTTGTATGGGTTGTGTGTGCCCTCCAATTGTAGTTGAGCCTTGATTGTTGATTGTACATTGATGGAATGGATTGACCCTTGGGCTATTTGATTGTGAGAATTGGCTGGTGAGAGGCCGACCCTATGGAACAGGATTTACTTTAGTGGGGCTTTGCTGTCTGCCTGGTCTGCCCTTTGGTGTGCCTTCCTCAGATGGACCCCTGAGAGGTGTTCCTGCTTTGGCACTGATAAAAGCAGTCCACTGGGTCTGCCAACCCAAGAGCCTCCTGAGAGGAGCCCAGCTGTAGGCCAAGTTCAGCTGTAGCCTGTGCAATTCCAGGGTCACCTGATAAGAGTTACCAAGCAATCCACAGATGGCTGCAACCTATGCTGGGCTTATAGGTGCCTGAAGAGGTCAAGCCAGGAACTGAGGCTGGCTGCTGCTAGTGCTGGGTTTGCAGCCACTCAGGAAGAGATACGGGGCATGCTGAGGTCAGCTGCTGCTTCTTTGGGTTTTGTGAGCCTGTGAGAGATTTTAGGAAAGTCCATAGCATGAGCCAATACTAGGCCATTTATAAGCAAGAAATCAGTGGAAGCAGCTTGGGTGGAGAGACCTGTGTTAATCAGGTTGATGGTGACTCAGTTATAGTGAACACCTGCGTCTGCTCCTTGAGTGGGGTCAGGACTCAAAGGAACAATGGATACTGCTAGCACCACTATCCAGGAAAAAGCCACCCCTCAAGCCCTTGCCCTCAAGCAGACAACTCAGTTCACCTCTGTGTATCCCTGGTGCCTTTTGAGTAGCTTCCCCAGAGCTGGAGCTCAGAGTGAGTCCATCACTGAGTAGATCCATGCACAAGCCCTTTAAGGGGAATGTCTGTGACTCCCCCAGTACTCTGTGTCACTCATCCCCAATCTCTGCTGGTTTTCACAGGCAGAGCTTGTGGGAACTTTTCTTCCTGGCACGGGAACCCTGGGCCATGGGGCCTACTTTGGAGCCAGGAGCCCTCCCTCTTTTGAGGTGGGGTGGTCTCTGCAGCCAAGATAACCCTTCCAATTCTGGACTGCCACTCGCAGTTGTGGGACTGGCTCATTTTGCATCTCCACCCCTCCTACCAGTCTCCAGGTGACCTCTTATGTTTGTACAAGTTGTTGGACTTATGTTCAGTCAGACATCAGGTAACTCTTGCTTGTTTAGGTTTGTGAACATTTGAGAGATTTTTAGGAAAGTCCACAGCACAAGCCATACAGTCCATTTTTTAAATGGAAAATTCACTGGAAGCATCTTGGGTGGACCCGCATGTTGTGAGAGGCAGGGACTTAGGGAATCACCAGGTCAGGCGGGTGACCAGTGTTAGCTCTTTTGATGGAGACCCAGATATGGTGCCCACCTGGTTCTGCAAGCTGGATGTGTGGGGCGAGGGGGGGCTCAAAATGGAACATTGCCAGCATTTCTATCTGGGAGAAATGTGCCCCTCCAGCCCTCACCCCAGAGCCAGACAACTCAGCTTCTCCCCTCATATCCCTGCTGCCTTTATAGCTGCTGCTTCAGAGCTTGAGCTCAGAGTGAATGTGTCCACTATCAAGCAAGTCTGTATGCATACCCCTAAAGAGGAAAGTCTATGACTCCTTAGGCCCTTTGTCTTACTTAGCCACAATCTTTGCTAGTTTTCACAGCCAGACATTGTGGGGAGTTTTCTTCCTGGTTCTGGAACCTCAGGCCAGAGAGCTCAGTGTGGGCATGGTACTCCATGCTCCTCAGGGGGTACCCTTACAGTTGAGACACTTTTCCCAATTCTCAAATGCCACATGTGAATGTGTGACTAGCCTATTTTACATCTCTGCCCCTACTACCAGCCTCTTTTGTTTGTCCCAGTTGTATGACTTCTGTTCTGGTGGACTTCAACAAATTCTCAATGACAGCTGTTTTGTAGTTTAGTTGTAATTCTAATATGGTGGTGAGAGGAGGCAAGCACAATGTTTACCTACTCCACCAAGTTGCTGTCTTATAATCAGTACAGTTCCTGCCAGGCCAAAATAATTACAGTAGTAAGAGCAAAGATCACTTACCACAGATCATCATAACAAATAGTAGTAGTAATAATAATAATAATAATAATAACAATAATAATAAGTTTTAATTATTGTGAGAATTACCAAAATGTGACACAGAGACATAAAGTGATCAAATGCTGTTGGTGAAATGACACCGATAAAATTGTTTAATGCAGTGTTGCCACAAACCTTTCATTCATTAAAAACACAATATCTGTAAAGCACTATAAAGTGAAGCACAATAAAACAGGATATGCCTGTGTATACAATGAAATATTATTAAGTCATGAAAGGAAGAAAATCTTTTCATTTACTATAATATCAGTGGACCTTGAGGGCATTATGTTAAGTGAAATAAATCAGACAGAAAAAGACAAATGCCATATAATCTCACTTATATGTGGAACCTAAAACAAAGAGAAAAAAGATACATGGATACAGAAAACAGATTGCTGGTTGCCATAGGCAAGGGATAGAGAATGGGTGAAATGGGTAAAAGTGGTCAAAAGGTACAAATTTTCTGTTATAAAATAAATAAGTCCCAGTCATATAATGTACAGCATGGTGACTATAGTTAATAATACTGTATTGTATATTTGAAAGTTGCTTAGAATAAATTTCTAAAGTTCCCATTACAAGAAAAATAAATTTTAACTCTGGGTGACAATGGGTGTTATCTAGACTTATTGTGATCATTTCACAAATATACACAAATATCATATCATTGTCTTTTACAACTGAAACCAATATAATGTTATTTATCAATTTTACCTCAATTCAATAAATAAAATTTATGCAAATGATATGTAAATAAGAATGGATAACTTTGACGTTCAAGTCATATATATAAGAGGGGATACAATGGGGAGTTAAACGTTTTCTTTGGGTGATGATAGGTTTTTGTGAAAAACTGCACTTGTTTCTTTCCAGTTTCCACTCCCTGCATCAGCTTGGCCAAATCATAGAAGGTGAGCAATTTACCACTTGGGAAAGAGGATTATGGTGTTAATCGGCAAAGGCCAGAACATGCTTCAAGGAATAATGAAGCATAATCTCAACTTTTCTACATTTAGTAAGTGAGGAGTACATGGGCAGTTGGATTAGGAATACAAATAGGGACATAGGTCAGACAATGTGGGAAGAAGAGAGTCTGGAGAGAGATAGATGAAGGCCAAGGATGATTGAAATTAAGATGGTTGGGATGGCTCTTCTAACTTGATTAGGCAATTGAGGTGGTCTAGGGTGGGGTTATTCCCCTCACAACCCATCTTAAGAGAAGAATGGGCAATGAGCCCCTATAAAGAACTTTGTAGTCAGTTGGAGTTTTGAATTGTTTAACAGGCCATATTGGGGAGCAGAGCAGAACAGGGTAAATCTTGAACAAAAATATCGACTTGTGCTGTCTCATGCTCAGTTCCTTGAGAAGGTGCCTTTAAAGGCTCCCTGGTCTGTGCCATCAACCTCCTCATCTTGGAGAAGAAGGCTTTTTGGCATTTCAGACCCATTTCTGAGGATGAGCTAGATATGCTTGACCTGACTTGCAGAATGACAGCAACATATATATTTGTTTTTTAACGCTGGCTTGCTTGATTCCTTGGGGAGAACAACAGGTTCTGATGGTGAGAGGGCAGTGGTGGCTGGCTCACCTGTGCCTTAGCTGCCAGGCTTCTTTCCAGATGGCTTAGTCTGTTGCCTTGGTTGGCCCATCCAATTCAGGCTGTTCCTTGCTCTGTTTCTCAGCTGGATTGACCTGGGTCTCAATCAACTCAGCTGGTACCTTAGCTACTTTGGTTTATAGCTCAGCGTGCTCTCTGACCTGCTCTTCAGCTGACTTACCCTGTGCCTGGCCCAGCCTTGTCTGTATCTCATCTGGTCTATCCTGAATTTTGGCTGCTTCAGCCTGCTCTTTTGCCTAGACTCGAGTCAGCTTGACCTGCACCACTGCTTGCTCCTCATCTGGATCAGTTTCCATTTTGGATGGTCGAGTCTGGTCTACGTCTGGTTTGGTCTGTGCCTCAGCCTTCTCTTCACCTGGCTCAGCTTGATCCTTGGTTCCTTGACCCTGTAACTAGCTGTTTCAAACTGTGTCTAAGGCTGTTCTTCATCTGGCTCTGCTTGCCTCTTGACTAATTGATTCTGTACTTCGGCTGGTTTGGCCTGGTATTTAGCCTACTCTCTGTCTGGTTTGGTCTGTGCCTCAGTCTGCACTTTGGTTGTTTAAACCTGCTTCTTGTGTTCTTCATCCTGTGCATCAGCCTGCATCTGAGATGGTACAGATCACACCTCAGTATGACTCAGCTTGCCCCTTGGATGGCTTGGTGTGTGCCTCATTGACAGTTCTGGATTGCTTCTTGGCTGATTTGGCTTGCTCCTTGGTTGGCTCAGCATGCTTCTCAACTGGTTCAGTCTGTGTCAGTCTGCCCCTTAGCTGGCTCTTGGGCTGGTTTGGCCTGTCCCTTGGAAGGTTCTGTTCCTTTCTTGGCTAGTTCCACTTGTGTCTCAGCCTATAACTTGGCCTGCTCTTCAGTTAGCTTGACCTGTGCCTTAGGCTTCTCCTCAGTTGGTTGAGCTTGCTTCTCATATGCTTTGGCCTGCTCCTTGGCTGCTTCAGCCTGTGTCTCTGCCTGAACCTCTAGTAATTTGGACCACACTTCAGTGGGTTCAATCTACTTCTTAATCTTTGAGGCTGGCTTGCCTGTGCCTCTGCCTGGATGGGCTGGGCCTCCATTTCTTCTTCCTTCTGGGCTTCTACTTCCTTGTCTTTGTCTTCCTGAAGCTGAAGCTCATAAAATCCTTTGATGGTCTTTGGCACTGCAAATGGAGATTTAGACAGGATGAGTAAATGGAAAAGAAGAGGCAGCAGATGGGAAGTAACTGAGGAGCCACACTGGAGGCAGGCACTGCCTGACACCCCCCACCACCACCATTCTTTTCCTTTTGCCACCATTTGTTTCCATGCAGGAAGCAATAAAACTTCCCCTGCAGACTCTTTTTGACCATTCCTTTAGCACTCCAAGGCATAGCAAAGCTAGAAAGATATTTTACAAACAATCTCTTACTCCTTGGTGGATTCTAACCCAGACCCTCTAAGAGAGAAGTGAGGAGTGAGGAGCAATTTCCAATATTGTAAGAGAACAAGTGGAAATTGCTTGTTTACTCACAATAAAGCTGCACTATGAGCTTCATTCAAATACTTTTGGGGGGGGGGCTCTGAGGAACAGGTTATCTCATGTTGATTAGAGGCTCTGACTGGCAGTTATATGTGTCTTCAAGTAATAAGGAAGTGAGAAATTGGATTATTAATGAATGCAGCATGTTTGACAGACAAAATCTTCCCAAACATGAGTCCCAGTGGGTGAAAAATGATGATAAGGCCCTGGATGGTAGAGAGGTTGGGATCCAGAGGTGTGGACCAACCCCTTTGTAAGGAGAAAATAACAGCTTCCAAAAAAACCCATCATGGAATTGTTATGGAATCTGCTTATTTACATAGAGAGGATTAGATTTATAGCAGACTAAAGCCAAAAACATACTCAAAAGTTATTCATAGTCCTGTGATTTTCAGTTTGTAAAGACTTAGATACTTCCCTTCCAATGACATCACACAAAGATGCTTACAAAAGCAACACAAAGCAGAATTATTAAGGTTGAAGAACCCAGTTCAGACAGCCATCTGCCTACTTCCCTATCAACCCCTCACTCTACCTAAGGTACTGCTGAGGAACTCAAGGATGTTGAGAGTAGTTTAAAAGCTAATAACCCTAACTTAACCTGCTCTCCATACTGATAAAACAGATAGGGATCCCTGAAGCTGAGAGGCAGTTATACCATGATAGGGACAGAGCTAGGTCTAGTACCCTGGTGTCCATATCCTCAGTTCAGTGGTCTCTCCCTTCAATCTCACAGCTTTTTTCTCAACAGATCATGCCTCATTTGTAAGTTAGATATGACCAAGTCTGTGGACAATCTGATCTTCCAGATTTCCAATGGAAAGGCCAAAGCTTAGACACTTTAACAGTGGACCATAGGTGCTACCTGTATCTGCTTGCCCCCTTCCAAATATCCTAGTAGTAAGAGAGTTTGGGGCAAAGGGAACCTTCTTTTAAGCTGCCTGAGAGGCAGGAAGTAGAGAAGAAATATTCTTAGTGGTAGCTTCTAATTCTTTCCCTCTCACTGCTTTCTGAAAAATTTAGAAGCTTTCAGAAGCCTCATCCACTCAAACTCCACAGTGTTCTGCTTTTATGATTCTCTTTTACCTCATCTTCCAACTAAACTGTGGGTTTTCTGAGGGTAGGAAAATATTTGTTTTATTTTTATATTTCTTATACATGACACATTATAGATAGTAGTCTTACTAAATGTTTCTTGGCTTGAACTAAACTCTCATTACTCTTGTGCTGAGGACAGAGATGATTAATGTCAGGGGAAGAGTTTTATGCAAAGGCACACAAAAAGTGAAGGATAATCTGATACTCTTCTCCCTAACACTGACCATATCAAGAGGTATGGATGAAGACTGAGAGCTTTCTAAAAACCAGGAGGACAGGGACAAGATGCAGTAGGAAAAGAAAATTATGAAGGTCCAGAAGTGAGGAAGGTTCTGGGGAAGTAGACTGAAGCTCACCTTGAGTATAGGCATGAGTGTGGGAGAGGAGTATGAGTACAGTGCAAGAGGCCCTGGTACTGGAATCTGAGGTTGTATTTGCACTATGTCTCCTTGTACCTTCTTACCAGTCTCGCATCACAGGGTAGGCATCTTGCTAGTGGTTCTCAGGCCTTTGAAGAGCATGCTTATCTCAGAAAATGTAAGAGGCAAGAGCACACTGAGAGCAGATGTAAAATCGCCTAGTGCTTAGATGAGTTCTTTTTATTATGAATTCTATTGCAATAACTCACAGAGATGGGGTGGGAGGTTGCTTGGGCTCAGTTGAATATTTACCTTAGAGTAACCAATGGGGAGCAGGAGGTGCAGAAGGAATGGGGGTTTGAGTCTACACTACCAGTGATTCTTTAAAAAAAATAAATCATGGTATAGTTATACTATTATATGACTTTGAAAAACAATGAAGTAAATCGATATTACAGTTATAAAAAATTTTCCAAAATTTGTTTTTAATGAAAAAAATCAAAGAGCAGTATGATCTTTCTTTAATTTATAAATACATATATGCATATGTATTTTCAGATTTATGTATTTCTCTACTTAAAATCTCTATTTAGGCACAAATGTCTCAAATTTAATGTCTCCAAAATTGAACTACTGATCTTTTCTCCAATACCATCCCCTAGTTTACTAAATGAAATTTCTATCCACTCACTTAATACAAGTGATTCTTGACTGTTCTTTAGAAATATATGCAGGTATTACTTCTACTGGCTGGAAAGAGTAGGAGGAAGACCAGCAACTTATTTGCTTTTTATTGGGCCCAGAAGTGGTAAGAGTTCTTTCTGTTCAGGAGGCACAGACATCTAGTGACAAAATTCTGACCTCTTCTGTCCACCTGCCCATTTTTTTCTGATGGCTGTGGGAGCAATGTGTCCCTCTGTCCATCTTGATCTATTCAGCCCTTTCTATCTCCTCTCTGGCTTTCCTGGCAAATGCTGGCCTCTTACCTGATATCCCACATCTCAATATCTTGGCCTTCTTGCTTCAAGGAAAGAGCAGGACTCTCAAGCACCTCCCCTTTTTTTGTTTTCTCTCACTCGGTTGGGCCCAGAATACCCCTTATGGGAAGGTTTTTGGAGAAGGAGACTCAACAGCCCCTATGTCCATTCTTCTATTCCTCTTCTACTTCTTTCACTATAAAATTCTCTCTTGCATCACCGCCTCTGTCACCTCATTTCCTTTTCCAAATTCCCCAGAAACTCTTTCTGGCTTCTACAATACCCATATGACCTTCTCCTCTATAGGCAAAAATAGAAATTAAAAATCTATCCTGCCCTATTCTACCAAGTTCAAGTTCCCCTAAAGAGACCAGCACTCTTTCTGCCAGAAACTTCCAGTTATGAATGATGCCAGTTGGCTGGCATTATCTGATTTCAACCACAGAAATTAAAAGGAAGAAACAGTGAACCTCAGCAGCTTCCAAAATATCCCAAGGGAGATATAGCTCTGGGGTAAAGATCTCAACTGAGGCAGGATCCCCATCAACCATATATGTACCAATGTATTTCTGTTCCTGACTTGTCCTCTCTATTACCTCTGTTCCTATTTCCATTACCTTCCTTCCTATCAGATGAAAATTTCTTTGACAAGATCCTTGGGCTCCATGGAAGGTTCTGGCCACCTGATATTTAAGCGTCTAAGATTGCAAGGATTGGAGCAGGGGTTGACTTAAACAGGAAAAGGCACACATGCTATAAGCACTTTTGACCCTGTTTATGTGGACAGTGATATAACAAATGCTGTCAAGGATAGCTGGGGATGCTCCTGCTTGCTCAGAAGCTTGCATGTTTACTGTGGGAGTGGTATCTGTAGGATCCAGAAGCATGTCCTGCCCATAGAGCACCATCTAGGAGTGAGTACTTGTTTTTCAAGGGAATGCGAGACTTAGTCCTGAGCTTCTCTTTCCTGGGGATCAAGTATACATGATAGTGTGGTTAAGCCTTTTCTTCACCTGGCTCTCCATTTGAAGCAGTCCAGTTTTGATTCACTTTTCAGGCATCTCCAGGGAAAATTTTTTTCTCCTTTCCAGGGCCCTTCTTGGCTTGAGAGGTGGCTAATCAGCTATAGCCAAGTGATGTGATCAGGGTAGCTCTTTCTAAGTCATTATTTAGCTTCCTAATTGTCTATATTTAGTGGATTCTTGGATGCTCAGCATCCTCTAGTTTGCTATAGTCTTCTCCCTGTCATCATTGTTGCAATCTTAAATCCCCAAATGAAGTAGTTCTAGCTTTATAGCAGGTAGGTCCTGAGGGCAACTGTGATCACTGACCCCTCTGAGATTGCATTCTTGGTAGTATTGAAAGATAAGGCATAAAGTCTGGTAGATATGCTCAACTCAAGGATCAGGATCAGCACAGCCAGAAGGGTGAAGCAAGGTAGCTCAGACCACTGGGAAAAGGTGATCTCCAGGGCATTAATAAAGAACACAAAAGAGGCTGAGTCAGTGAAGGGTCTGCAGATGCTGGCTAACATTGCTGTCACCTCTTTGGATGTCTCCTGAGACCAAGTTTGGGCCACTTTTTGGAGAAGGTTAGTGTCCAAGCCCTTTCCTAGGAACTCATGGTGCTACAGTGGCAGTCATAGGAGCAACCATATGGAAGTGGTGGAGTGCAGGTGAGAGTAGTATCACAGGAGTTTGGCAGGACTGAGAGTACAAGGCTCAGTGACACAGTGAGTATGGCATGGATAAAGCAGATTTTAGTTCCTGTCCAGATAGGTAAATAACCCTCCAGGCACCACTACCACCTCTGTCTCTGCTGAAGTTCTTCATGCCCTTCCAGCTTCTGAACTTTGTGACCTTGGCCTACCTCCCAGAGCTAAGTGCATCTTATAAATCTTAAGATAGGATATGGTCAAGGTTTGTGAAAGGAGGGAATGTGGGAAGGGACATAGACACCATGAGAAACAAGGTCACCTTCCAGGAAACAGTGGGACACGTACTAGGGGCTTTGGGGACAGCCTGGGCTCTGGAACCGATTCTTCCATTGATTTGCTGTGTGACTTCAAGCAGAAATCTGTCTCTCTTGAGGTCCAGCTGTAACTTGGGGAGGGATCGTAAACCTTCCAGCTTTGAAGTTTTCTGAAACAGTAGTTTAATGAGGCATAGACTTTAACTCCTTGCAAAGCTTACTTGACTCCAAAGCTGTAAATGTTTATTTTTTTAACCAGCCCAAAACTTTGTTTCGTTTTCCCAGAGATCGAATACACAAAGAAAATAGGAGTGGAATTGGTGATGGTGGCCAAGAATTCCATCTGTTGACCACTTCTTTTCTTCTTCATTCAGAGCAATTGCTTATAGTGAGGCAGAGTGAAAGCAGGGAATAGAGAAAATTTACCAAGCCCCTCCCAGAAGCCCAGCATTGTAGTAGTAACTTCACACTCATTCCATTAAAAACCCTATCCACACTTTATCACAAGTCTCCTCTCCATGTCTCAGACAAGCACATGGAGACTCAGTGTGGTGATACCTCTTGCTTAAGGTGACATAGACAAGAACTTTCAGAGCTGGGATTTGAAACCAGGCCATGTTCTGAATAATGTACCAGAAAAGAGAGTAAAGGATAATGACTATCTATCAGGGCAAAGAATTAAGAGTAGATACCACAGTTTAAGGATGAGACTACAAATAAAGGAGATGGTGAGTTGAGAAGGCAAGTTTACAACCCCACTATTAAGCATAGTTCAAGTGATCATGGGTCTTAGTGGCTCATACACCCTTCCTTACGAAGTCTATGCTTGTCTTAGTATGTACCTATGCAGACATACCTATGTGTGAGAAGATGAACTCCCTAACCTGCCCTACCCCAGTATCAGTTATTCCAGTTGTGAATAACAGTGAGGTGCCAGGGGGCTGAGTATCAGCTGCTGATACCTTAACAGCACTGTTCCATTAGCTGCTGCCTGTAGTTCCCAATGGGAACACATAGAGCCCTTTCCATTCATGCCTCTCTGCCCAAAGGGACCCAAGAGATGAAAGGCCAGGATAGTAGAAAAATATCATTAGAAAGGCAGCTCAGTTTTATTTTTTTAGTATTATCAGGAATGCACAAGTGTCTTTTTATTCAAAAATACAAAATAAGTTATCCATAGGCATGGACAATGACAGCAGTAAACCATTATATCTTATCAACTGAAACCAGTGACTGATGGCTATAGTGATTTTCTTAAACACCAGCCAACCTTTTCACCAGTCATTTCCTTCAACTGACTTGTTGGAAGTTATAGATGAGGAGCACAGCCTTTAACTTTTTTTAATAGTCCTCATTAATAATAATAAATCACTATTCTAAGAATTAGAACATGCCACCTCCCATATCACCTCCCAGTCCACCAATTTCACCCATTCCAGGTTTTTTTTCTCCTCTTTAGGAATTTCACCTTCTGCTATAGTTAACAGAGAGACCATTCCAGCAGTATCTAATAAAGAAATTCTTACAACCTTAGTTTGATCAATGATTATTTTTTCAATCATACTCACAAAGCCTCCAAGGATAGCATCATAACCAACTTCTGAGGAACTTTGCATAACTTTCTCAACTATTAACAATCACTCAACTCCTGTATTCTTAGCAGTGGTCATTGAAGGAATTTTGAGTGTTTTTAAAAAGTAATTTCTATACAATTTTTTGATCCTCAATAGCTGAAGTCAATGAGTCCAAGGCTGCAATGCACCAAAGCAGAGTACAACTCCCTTCTAGAACAATGCCTTCTTCAATAGTGTAGCATTGAAGGCATGTGTTACTCTGTCTTTATTTTCATTCACTTCAACATCACTTGTCTCCCCAACCTTTAGCACAGTAATCCACCTGAGAGTTTTGCCAGATATTCATTTAGTTTTTTCCTTTTCATATTCACTGGTTGTGATATATAACTGCTCAATGATTTTCTTGAATAATTTTTTTTTTTCAATTTGAACCTTGTCGCTTCTTCCTTTCAAGAGCATGGCATCATTTTTGGTCACAGTGACCTCCAACTTTTCCAAGTCGTGAGGCTGAATATCTTCAAAATTTAGAGTCAATCTTTTTCCAAACACTGCACCACCAGTAGCAATAGCCATGTCTTTAAGCTAGTTCTTTCTATTGTGACCAAAACCTGGAGCTTTGACTGCTACAGCCTGAAGACCAAATTTTAATCTATTCAAAATGAGTGTACTTAGAGCTTGTCCATCAGCATCTTCAGCAATTATGACCAAAGCCTTACAGCGGGCATTGGCAATTTCAAAAGCAAGTACATGGACTGAACACTAGAAATTTTATTTTCACTCAATAGAACATAGGCATCTTGAAATTCACATTTCTGACCTTTCAATGTGTTAATAAAGTGTGGATAAATATAATCTCAATCAAACTTCATGCCTTAAATAATTTCTAATTCATCATTCAGTGTTTTTCCATCCTTTCCTGTGATGATGCCATTTCTTTCGACCTTTTCTCATTGCATCAGAAATGATGTTGCTAATTTATTTGTTTCCATTTGCAGAAATTGTAGCACCATGAGCAACTTCTTCAGGGATTCTCATGGAATTAGACTGCTTTTTAACTTCAGCAATTACAGCATCAACAGTGAACAATACACCTTTCCTGATTTCCACTGGATTAAGATCTTTGCTAAACTTCTTAAAGCCTTCCTTGGCAATAGAGTAAGCCAGTATAGTAGCAGTTGTGGTGCCATTCCTAGCTTCTTCATTTGTATTACTGGCAATGTCTTGAACAAGTTTAATGCCAATATTTTTATATTTTTTTGTTAAGTCAATAGACTTTGCAATGGTCACACCATCTTTTTCTACTTTGAGACTTCTTCAACTCTGTTAAATAATCACTGTTCCTCCCATGGGCCCCATAATAATGGCTACAGCATTGACTAAAAGGTCTGCACCTTGAAGTGTTAAGGCTCTGGCCTCTGTGCAAAATTTTACATCTTTGGCATTAGCCTGAGTGAAACAAGGATCCAGTACCCTGACACTGGCCTAATCTGGTGAAGGACTTCATGCAATCACAGTATTTCTGCAAGGCAGTGGTAGGGTGAGTGAGTGGTGAGGCCAGCCTATCAGTAGCAAGTATAGGGGAAGCTCAGTATTATTGACTATATTCCCTATGTTGTACTTTACATCCCCATGACTATTCTGTAACTACCACTTTGTACTTCTTAATCTCTTCCCCTTTTTCACCCATGTCTCATCCTCTTTCCTATATGGCAATCATCAAAATGTTCTCTGTATCTATAAGTCTGTCTCTGTTTTGTACATTTATTCTATTCTTCAGATTCCACATAAAAGTGAAATCATATAACATTTGTCTTTCTCTGCCTGACTTACTCCACTCAGCACAATACCATTTGGGTCCATTCATGTTGTTGCAGATGGAAAGATTTTATTCTTTTTTTGTGTCTCAGTAATATTACCTTGGATATATGTACCATCTCTTCTTGATCCATTTATCCATTGATGAAAACCCAGGGTGCTGTCATATTTTGATTATTATAAATAATGCTGTAATGAACATATGGATGCACATGCCCCTTTGAAGTAGAGTTGGCTTTCTTTGAATAAATACCAAGAAGTAAGATTACTGGGTCCTTCTTTTTCTCTTGTTATAGCCTTTGTTTTGAAGTCTGTTTTGTTTGGTATAGTATTACTACTCCAGTTTTTTTTTTATTCCATTTTCATGAAATATATTTTTCATCCCTTTACTTTCAGTCAGTGTGTGTCTTTTGTTCTGAAGTCTCTTGAAGGTAGCATGTGTAAACATCTTATTTTCTTACCCATTTAGTCACCCTATCTTCTGATTGGAACACTTAATCCAGCTACATCTAACATAATTGTTGATAGATATGTAGTTATTGCCATTTTATTATTTATATTTTCGACCTCTTATTCTTCTTGTTCTTAAAGAAGTCCCTCTAACATTACTCATAATACTGGTTTGGTGTTGATGAACTCATTTAGCTTTTTCTCCTCTTAGAAGCTCTTTGTCTATTTTTTAATTATAAATGATAGCTTTGCTCGGTAGAGTAATCTTGGTTGTAGGTCCTGGCTTTTCATCGCTTTGAAGATTTCATGACAATCCCTTCTGGCCTGCGAAGTTTCTGTTGAGAAACCAATTGTCAGTCTTTTGGACATTCCCATGAAGGTAACTAGGTGCCTTTCTTTTGCTGTTTTTAAGATTCTTTGTCTTTAACCTTTGGTATTTTAATTATGATTTGTCTTGACGTAGGCCTCTGAGTTAACCTTGTTTGGAACTCTCTGTGTTTCCTGTGCTTACATACAAGTCTATTTCTTTCACCAAGTTAGGAAAGTTTTTCATTATTATATCTTCAAATAGGATTTTAATTTATTGCTCTTTCTCTCCTCCTTCTATTACCCCTATGATGTGAAATTTGGTATATTAATGTTGTCCCAGAGGCCCCTTAAGCTATCCTCATTTTTTGGATTATTTTTCTTTGTTGCTGTTCTGACTGGGTGTTTCCTGATACCCTATCTTCTAAATTGCTAATTCAGTCCTCTACTACATCTGATCTCCTATTGATTCCCTCTAATGTATTCTTCATTTCAGTTATAGTATTCTTCATTTCTGTTTTTTAATGTTTTCTATCTCTGTTTTTATGTTTCTTATCTTTTTGTTGACATTCTCACTTGCCGGAACCCACCAGATGGAGTCGAACAGTCCTGAGTGGGGGAGCGAGGGTTAGGAAAAAAGACAGAGAAGAGAAAAAGATCTCGGGAGGGCATACAGTCAAAGCTGCAGTACCAAGTTTATTTAGCACCATCCTGATATACCCTAGCAAGCATGGGAAACAGCTCAAAAAATGTTAGTTATGCACAATAACCTTGTTAACGTTACACAGGGAGCTTAATGCTATCTCGGCATTCTGCATCTCTTTCTTTAAGGCCAAGGAACAATCAACTTCTCTGTTCCCATCTCCGGTGTTCTTTTGTGTCAGCAGACTTCTTAGCTTTACTGTGCGAATATCCTGCTTGGCTCTCAAGCCTGAAAATGGCTCCCAACACTCACTGAGATTATTGGGCATCTTTATAACCAGTATTTTAAACTTTGCATCTGGTAGATGGCTTATCTCAAGTTTGTTTAGTTATTTTTCTAGAACTTTGTTCTGTTCTTTTATTTGGGACATGTTTCTTTGTCTCCTCATTTTGACTACCTTCTTGTTGGTGGGGAAAATCTCAATAAAGGAACAATACCTTCTGCTAACACTTCTGTCTGAGAGAAGGCCGTCCCCCCAGCCCTCACCCTGAAGCCAGATACTTCAGTTCTTTCCTATATGTTTCTGTTGCCTTTCAAGCTGCTTACCTAGTGCTGGAGCTCAGAACAAGTGAGTTTGTCAGTAAATAAGTCTTACTAAGCCACAGTCTTAGCTGTTTTTCACAGCCAGAATTCATGGGGACTTCTCTTCCTGACACTGGAACCTTGGGCTGGGTATTCTGGTATGGGGTTGGAACTCCTTGCTTCTCCAGAGGGACCTCTACAGCCAAGATATCCCTCCTAACTTTTATCTCCCACATACAATTGCTGGACCAGTCCATTCCATGTCTCCATCCCTCCTACCAGTCTGAAGGTGGCTTCATCTGTATGTCCTTAGTTGTAGGACTTTTGTTTAGCTAGACTTCAGGCGATTCTCAATGATGGTTGTCCTGTAATTTAGTTGTAATTTGTATTTGGTTATGAGAGGAGGCAAGCACAGAGTTCACCTACTCTGCCATCTTGACCAGAAATCCTGGACTGTTTCTTTCTTAGTCAGATGGAGAAAGACAAATGCCATATGATATCACTTATATGTGAAATCTAAAGAACAAAATAAATGAACAAACAAAACTAAAACAGATTAATAGCTACAGAGAACATTTTTATGGTTGTCAGATGGGAGGAAGGTTTAGGGGCTGAGTGAAAAAGTGAAGGGATTAAGAAGTACAAATTGGTAGTTACAAAATAGTCATGAGGATGTAAAGTACAGCATATTGTCAATTATATAAGGGTCAGTTAATTCCTATTGTATACAATTTTTTCCAGAAAATGAAAAAAAAAAGAGTTAAATATTACCAGGTCTCTTATAAGGCTTGAATGATCTTGAATCTATAAGAAAGGAGAAAAAAATGAGAAAAGAGGGTTATAGGCTCATTTTACTTGTAAACATATGAGCGAAAATCCTAAACAACATATTAGTTAACCAAGTTCGATGACATCTTAAAAAGTACATCATGATCAAGTAGGATTTAACCATGGAGTACAAAGATCGTTTCATACCTGAAAATCTAAAAATGTATTACACCATATTAATAGAGAAAACATATGCCATAATCACAGTAGATGCAGAAAAAAGCATTTGATATGATTCAGCACCTATTTATAATAAAAAAAAGTCCTTAGTAAACCAGGAATAGAAAGAAACTTCCTTAACTTGATAAAGGCTATACACCAAAAGCCACTTAATGGATAAACTCTAGTAGACATATTATCTTGAAAAGAATAAATAAGATAAGAAGGTTCACTATTACTCAGAATGTTTAACATGCTACTAGGAATCCTGGCTAATAGTAGAAGGAAAAGAAATAAGAAGTAAAAGAATTAGAAAAGAATGAATAAAATATCATCTTTGTAATAAATATAACCATCTTATTAGAAAAACTATCAAAATCAGCAGACATGCTATTAGAACAGATAAAATAATTCAGTAAATTTTCCAGCTACAAAATCAACCTAAAAAAAAAAAACAATAGCATTTCTCTATGCCTGCAATAACTAACCCAAAATGTAATGAACATACCACTTACAATACTGACAAAACTATGCAACATCTAAGACTTAACTTAAAAACCTCTGTTTTAAAATCTATAACACTCTAATAAAGGACAGTAGAAGGCAATTAAAAATAAACATCAATAACCTCCTAATTCACCCCAAATTATTATCAAACTAATCTGCAAATCAATGAAATTACTGTGAAAATTCAAGTTACATTTTGTGAGAAACTCAACAGATGTATTCTAAAATTTATGTGGAGAATAAAGATTCATTAATAAGTAAATCAACCTAAAAAACGAAATAGTTAAGGGCATGAAGCTTGTCTTACTAAATACAAAAATGTACTACAAAGGCACAGAATATAAATGTGTAGCATTGGCTCAAGAACATAGAGATAGACCACTAGAACAGAAGAGAGCACTCAGGAATAGATTTGTATATAAATGGAAACCCAATATACAATAAAGTTTGTAATACAAAGTAATGCATAGCGAATGAATTATTTTGTAGATAATGTTAGAAAAACTGGCTTACTGTATTAAGAAAAATATAACTGAATCCTTAGCTAACATTACATACAAAGATGGACACTAAGTGGATTAAATGTCTAAATATTAAAGATTAAACATGTAAAGCTAATAATGACCTATAAAATTAATAAAATAGTAGGAGAATATCTTTGTGACCTAAGGGCAAAAAATGTCTTCCTAAATAAAATCACAAAAACATAAACCAAAAGATGAACAAGTTGATAAACTTGGTAATATGAAATTAAGTGTTTCATGGTCAGAGATTATAAAGTCCTTGAGGTCAGGGTCTTTGTTTATCTTGTTCACTGCTGTATACCTAGCATTTAACATAGTTCTTGGTGCATAGCAGGTATTCAAAAATATATGTTGAATTAATGAACAAATCAATTTCTCCAAGATGATTATATTGTGAGTTCTATGGACTCTGGGAAAATCCTTTGGGTTGATGATGGAGCTGGTGGTGGTCAGAATTCCAAGAAGTTTTCAAAGGTGGGGGAGACATATACCTAAGCTTGGAAGGCTTCAAAAGTATAAATCACTAGAACTAAATCACCAGTGAATTAGAATTTGTCATTAGACCTGAAAGCAGAAGTTTCAGGAAGGGCCCTGGCGTCTGGAAGGTTTTAAGTAGACCTTTTTGAGTTGGTCTTAGAAAAGGACTATTCTTATAAAGTGGGAAAAAAAAGTAGAGCTTGCCATGTACACTAGACTAACTTGGAATTTAGAGAAAATGCCAGGAAAGTTATCTCTACCTCTTGATGGAGAAGAAGATAAGCAATTTAGGCAAAAGTAGGTTGAGGAATCAGAAAGTTTTTATTAAAATATGTAACATTAGAACCCTAAATTTAGGAAACTTGACTGCTTTTTTCCTGTTCATGATTTCTATACTGATTTTTTTTCTTTTATTTAGGATTTATTAATTAATACCCCTTTTGATAGAAGTTAGTCTCAGCTGAATACCCAGTGCAAGAAGGTATGTACCACATACAAGGGACCATCCAGGGTTAGGGAAATTAATCCCAGCCCAAAACTGTTGGCTCAGAACATTTAAGGGAGATGCCTGGCTATCTGTAATTTAAAGAACTCTCATTCCAAGTGATTGCAAAGATTAGAACATTTTTGGAAATGCTGCCTGAAAGCAGACATTTTGAGAGAGAAAATGTACATAGGTTGTTTGCCCCATGATTGATGTCTCTTTCTGTGCAGTTCCCCACCTGTCTCTACCAGAACTACACATTCACTCTCTGGCCTGACTGATGCCCTATTCTCAATATGGATGTTTGGAGAAAAAGAAACCATTTGTCTTCATGGCAGATGACATTTCTCAATGCCCATCTCCTTCAACACCAACCATCACAAAGGATCTGACTGTGGAGAGCATATTCATAACACCAAGACTTAGAAAATGCCAGTGCACCACAAGATCTTTGATATCAAAGGCCAAACACTTTTTCTTCCCCTCCTCAACCCAACCCCACTCAACCTCCATTATACTGATGAGGAAGTTAAGCTGAGAGAGGAAGTGACTTGATCAAAGTTGCATACAAAATTACTTACATCTAGTGGTCAGAACAGCTATTTGTGATGCCAGTTTCTATTTCAACCACTGATCATTGGGATGGCAAATAAGGCAGCTCTGAGTATCAATTTCATCTCTATACTTAGTATGTGATCTTAGAGAGATCATTTCATCTCTCAGAAACTCCATTTCCTCTTCTGTATAATAGGACCAATAATAATCCTAACCATATGAACTAACCAGAATATTGTAGGTACTCAAAAAACATTATCATTTATTCCTCTTATCCCCTTTCTCTTCCTTAAAAAGCATAGAATGTTGAAGTTCAATTAGTTTCTAGATGTACCCAAAGGAGAAAAATAAAAACAAGCTCGATTTATGAAGGTAAGGGAAAACATATTTTTCTGAAATCTAGGAAATTTTTATTAAATAAGAAGTTGAGAGGATAAGCAATTTGTTTCAAAGTCACCTAGCATGCGCATGGCCTTTCGACAGGACTAGAAACTAAATTTTTTGCTACTTCCTTTTGCTAGGACTAAAGGCCATTGAAAGCCCATACCTTCCCATTCCCTCTTACACCAGAGTCCCGAAAGTGTATGAATCCCCTTTACCTTCAAGGAAAATTTCAGCCATGTTGAAGCCTATGCAGTTTGATTGGAGCTAGAGCGCTGAGTGTGATGATCCCCCATTCCCTGTGTGGGTTCAATAAAACTTCAAATCTGAAATCACCACCAAAGTTTAACACATCTTCCCAACATTGGGACCTAGGGAATGGAATGAAGGGATGTCAAAAGTGTTGGGACAGGGCAGGAAGGAGGGGTTGAGGAGGGGGAGAGGTGATTGGCTTTTATAGTTTCCCACACAGCACTGCAGTAGTTGATGTCAGTCAGGGAATTAAAAAAGTTTACAAAGAAAGGAAGGGAGAGAAGGAAATTGGAAGGAAAGGGAGAAGGTGAAAATGAAGGAGGGAGGGAAGGAAGAAGACAGGAAGAAAGTAAGGGAGAGAGGGAGGGAATGAGAGAGGAAATAAGGAAGGGATGGAAGGAAGAAAGAAAAAAAAGAAAGGAAGAAAGGAAAGGGGGAACCTGTTAGGTTTATTGCAAATAGAACTGGGTATAACACTCACAGTAATAGGCTGTCTATCAACCAAAGAGAGCTTGGATATTCAGTGTGAAGAAATTGTTAGAAATTAGACCTTTCTCTTGTTGGGAGAAAAGACTATACTAGAGCCAAGCCAGCCAGAGTAGAATGGCTTCTGATTACAAAGGCTTTCAGTGTCTCTTTTTAACCACTCCTCCTAACCCACTGCAATGGTAGACAACCCTGAGCTACCAGGAAGTTTTTCTTAAAGTATGTCTTAAATCCTTCTTGCAATTCATTTCTGTCCTCATTAAGATCTTATTTTTGGAACATGCATTATAGTTGAAAACCATTTCACCTCTGTTATATCATATGATACTCTTCACAGCCCAGTAAAGTTGGTATCATTATTCTATACTATAGCTGTAAAAACTGAGACCTGGACAGATTAGGGTCCCACCTTGTCAGGGGTGGTATCAGGGTCAAGTCTGGTGATCTTTTTTCTCTCCTCTCCTCCACTCTCTAGTCAGGTATCAGTTATTTGCCCATGAGAAAATGTGGTAGATGCTGCAAAGAGGGGATGTTGAATCCTTTCTTGTGAGATGTTTTGCCACTCTTAAGGCCTAGAAAAAAATCTTTCTCCTGATTTGAGAGGTTGTATCTTCCTTAAAGTAGCATTCCATCCTCAGATATCCCTTGAGTCTTGAGTCTCAAAATTTAGCTCAGACTTATTAAATCCCACTTGCTATAATATTGATGATGATAATGATAATAGTTAATATAATGCAGTAGGTACTTAGATTAACACATGTAACCATCTCCTTGACCCTGTGAAATCAAATTACTATTTCCATTTTACTGTTAAGGACACTGAGGAACAGAAAGTCCAAGTAGCTGGGGTGGGATGTAAGACAATAGGACTGGCCTTGGTCTGAGATTCTTGTGGAAAGGGTTAAAGATGGGCAATAATATAATAATTATGTACAGTGATGGATGGTTACTAGACTTATTATGGTGATCACTTCATAAGGTATATAAATGCCGAATCACTGTTATACAGATGAAACTAATATAATATTGTATGCCAACTATAATTAAAAATAAAATAAAAAATAAAATTATTTTGTTTCGTATAAAGGTGATGCATGCTTATTCTGAAAAATATAAAAGAGAAATTAGAGTACCAATGCTCAAACACAATCACTTTTATTATATTGTTGAATTCTCTTTCTAGTATTTTCTTTTCTACACATAGGTCTTTGTTTTGCAGGTTAATCTTCCTTATTTCCAAAATCCCATGCTCCAATCAAATTGCAGCACTTATTTCTTCAGTGTGTCTTGTATTTTTCCACTTCTGTCCTTTTGCCTATGGAATTCCTTCAATCTAGTACACTTCTGCCTCTGTCCTATTGTCTTTCAAGATCTTTGTTAAATGCTAAATTTTCCATGACACAACTTTATTTTTTTCTTTCTTATGAAATTGATTAATTGCATTTTATTTCATACTTTGTAATGAGCCCTGCCTCAGCCCGTGTCCTACCCCACCAGGTGTGAGCTATTTCAAGGTTAGGCCCATGTGTGACTCCATCTTTCTCCCATGACAAAATAACCTATCACTCTGGCTGGCATAGAATAAGTGCTCTGTAAAGGCTGAATTGGCTCAGTCATGGTTTAAAAAAATGTATTGGGCACATATTATGTGCCATGCACTGTGTTAAGCACTTTACATGCACTAACTCATTGCTTTCTCACAACAATCTTACATGAGAGGTACTATTATTTGTTCTATTTTATAGACGAGAAAACAGAATGAGAGACATTAAGTATTTTTCCCAAGGTCATACCATAATACAATAGGATTCAAACCCAGGATCTTTGACAGTAGGACCCACACACGTACCTGTTATGCTCTGTTGACTCTGATAATTGTCAAATTGGGATACGTACACACAAATATATACACACATGCATATACATACATATACATATATCATATATACACATATATTTATATATATGTGTATGTAGGGAAGGGTTGGATGCTAAAAATACGCAAAGTGCAGATCGGTTTTACTAATAGATTTGAGGAGGAAAAAATAGACAATTTAAAATGGCATTGCTTTTATCTTAAAACAAACATGACTATATCAAAGAAAACAAAAACTTGCATGAATATTTAAAACACAACATAAAATATCAAAGAAATTTTGGCTTGTAGTTAGCTATTTTGGGTTGCATTCCTAGGAACCACCAGGGTAGAACATTTCTCTCAGCCTCCTGGGGTATTAGAAAAACAGTGGCTTAGAAGGCTATGGAGAGAAGGAAAGTGGGCGTCAATGGTGAAGGGCATGAGCAATGTAATAGTGCACCAAAATGGTGGCAATTAAGGTGATTCTTCAGGTAGCAGCGATGACGGTCCTGACAGTGGTGATGATGTCAGCAGTGATTGTGATGGTGACAGGTGAGATGAGAATGGTGAAGCTGAACAAAGCTGATAAGAATAACTATGATAATTAATCATGGTCCAACTTATTTTATTTTATTTTATTTTTTTAGGCTATGCAACCCTTTGTTGACCTCACAGATTGCAAGGACCTTGTCAGCTTACAATTCCTTATTATTTCTTTTTATAACTACAGCACTTGGTCTTCCTAGGAGGTCTCCCATCCAAGTACTAACTAGGCCTAACCCTGCTTAGCTTCCGTATGGCCTAGCTTCTTGCCAAACTCTGGGTCACCTTCAAAATCAAACTGAATCAGGAGTGATCATTTTCACTTCCACCATCCAAATTGTGGAACCCCATTTAGGAAGACTTTAGCCATTTTATAAATTCCTGCCATTTCTCATGAATATGTGTTCAGGACCCATGAAGTTCAATCTATCTGGATGGCCTGCTCCCTTTACACCCACTCTTCCCACCTCATTTATTTGCAAAGCTCTTTTATCTTTCAAGATTCAGCTTTAGACTCTCCTCCCATAGCTCCTCCCAGCCAGGTGAACTCGAGTACTCCTGCCTCTATGTTCCCATAGTAACCTCTACTTGAGCATTTGTCACATACTGGATTTAAGTTTTATCTTCCACTCTGGACTGTTGGTTCTTATTGCATTTTGCCTTCCATCAGCCTTGGAATGTGGAAATGAATGAGGGTGGATCAAAAGGAGATTATTCTTGCCACTATAAAATTGTAGTTTGGCCACAAAGTCACTGAACAAGCAGGTGGTTATGCTGAAGACTCTGAATCTTATGGGATGGCTTAGAGTTCTTTGATAGGAAGATTGATAGATTCAGATGATCTTTAAGGGACCATTTCAGCCCAAGAGTTCATAGCAGTCATGCCTATCCTAGGATGGCCATCAATTACTCAACACATACTTATTGAGCCTTCAGTAAATCTAAGGCTGTGCTGACTGGATCTCCAAATACAAAAGGAAATAATCTACTCTTCTCTAGCACCTGCCTATATATCAGTCAACATATACTTATTGAATGCTCACCTGGTATCAAGGCATTAGCTCTTTTCTATATGGCACCAAGGAGTAGAACTTAAAGCTATAGGGAAAAAAGATATCAGCTTAATAAAAGAAAGTACTTTCTAATAGAGCTGGTTATGATTAGAACAAGCTGCCTCAAGAGAACAACAGTTACCCATAACTGGAGAGGTGTAAAAAAGAGCTGGGTGCTTGAAGTAAATACCTAAGCTCCACTTAAACTCTGTTCTTTTGTCCCTAGAATGAGCTCTGAGTCCCTACTACCTGTATCCTCATTGCCACTCTTAAAAACACATTGGCCTCAGGAGAGTCATGTGGCCCTAGGTCCTTCTTTTATTTATTGTTTCCTTACTCCTTCATTTAACATTTCCAACTTCTCCTTTTCTCTCCATTTCTCTCCCATGCCCCAATCTTGAGTTAGGAGTGAGAACAGGTGGCAAAAATCACTTCCTTTATGTGGCTGCACTACAGAATGTCTTGACTCTCTTTACCATTTGGCATGGAGGTTTATAGTTTTCAAAGCACCATCATATATATGAATCTGTTCATGAGACATTTGTTGAGCACTCTTCTGTGTTGGATACATAATCTCATGGCATCCTTACAGCAATCCTGTGAGGCAGGTTGAGGGGGTCCAGGCCCCAGTTGGGGACCCTAGACTCAGGTCGCTTGGCTTGTGAGCAGCATCAGAGAGGATTGAGCCTTCAGCTTCTGACTCCTTCTAGTCTTATCAGCTCTCTCCCAAATCTATCCCTAAAGAGGTGGCACTTCTCCCAAAGAGGATGGGGAAAAATTAGACAGACTTAGAGGTAAACTGGCTCACAACCACACACCCCAGTTGTTCTTTTGTCCTCAGAAAAAAACATGGGTCTCTTCTACCTGTACCCTTACTCCATCACCCTCAAATGCCTATTGACCCCTAGAGAGTCACTTTGCTGGAGGTAGGATGACCTCCCTCAAAAAAGACAGCAGCCTAGTAGCCTGTGTGGCCCACTTCCAGCTTTGTGGCCTGGATAAAGAGGGTGATTTTGGTGTTTCTTGTCCATGGACACAGCTTTGGAAGCCAGGATGTTCTGGGCTAGCAAAGTTCTATGCCCTCAAACCATTGGCACCACAAGAGAAGTCTCTCCGGAAATGTAAGGGGCAGAGTCCTCACACTAGTTTGGAAAAAGGAACTGCTAAATGCCTGTCAGGAATTTCCCTGCTTGTCCCTACCTCCTATATCCCTCCTTAATCCCCATATCTCCCATGCTGAAATTACCTGAAAAGAAAGAAAAGCAAAAATAAAAAATAAAAATATTCAGAAAAGGACAGGTGGTTGGATTTCAGGTGGTGATCATACTAAGGGGGTAAAGTTAGACATCTTTTACTGATGTCCACAGTTCCATCCTCTGTTCCATCTCTCCTCATTATTCTTAGTGACACCAGAAACAATACTTATGCTAACTTTCATATTTAAATTACAGCCATGCACCACTTAATGATAGGGATATGTTCTGAGAAATACATTGTTAGGTTATTTTGTCATTGTGTGAACATCATAGAGTATGCTTACACAAACCTAGGTAGTATAGCTTACTACACATCTAGGCTAAATGGTATGTCCTATTGTTCCTAGACTACAAACCTATACAGAATCCTATTGTTTTGAATACTGTAGGCAATTATAACACAATGGTGTAATAATCAATTTTCAGTGCAAACAATAAAGTAGAAACATTTATAGAACATATAGACCTGAGACCCAGCTGCATAGGCCAGTTCCCAGAACAGGTTAACTACATCCTGCTTAACGCTGTCAAATAGATAGATTGCAAAGGCAGCCAAGCCATGAGAAACTTTCGCTTAGACAAACAGCCTTTGTACTTGTGGGAATCGGGGAGGGGGGACCTGTGGGAATCGGAGAGGGGGGACCTGTGAGTAATC